>CAUYSK010000142.1:0-18577 GCA_963575035.1 Avahi laniger | reverse complement strand
CGCCCTTAACATTTTCTATTTGCAAGTAACCCTGAAATTAAATTTGGCTGTATGGTTGTTATTTTAACCTGGGATCACTTTTCCCTGTCTTTCTCACATTCTGTGTGATAGTTATAATTGCATTGTTTTGTTCTTAAAAAGAATACTGGCCGGGTGCAGTTGCTCACTCCTGTAATCCTAGCACTTTGGGAGGCTGAGGTCAGAGGATCGCTTGAGGTCAGGAGTTCAAGACCAGCCTGGGCAATATACTGAGACCCTTGCCATTTTCTCTACAAAAGATCAAAGAAACTTGGCCAGGTGTGGTGGCACACCCATAGTCCCAGGTCCTGGGGGCGCTGAAGGAGGAGGATCCCTTGAGCCCAGGAGTTTGAGGCTGCAGTGAGCTATTATCATGCCACTGCACTCCAGCCTGGGCCACAGAGTGAGACTCTCTCTGAAAAATGAAAGGAGTGCCTGTCACATGGCACTCAGTGGGTCAGCCCAGCTTGCAGTCAGGGCTTCCTTGCATCCTTCACACAGAAGATTAAGAGTCGGGCTCCAGCTGGTAGTTTAGCAAGAGCACCGCCTCTGGCCTGCCCACCCGGTCCTGTTGGACCAGCCAGGAGCCTAATAACATTTGGCAGACGTGGGGAGGAAGGAGCTGGTTCTCACAGACATTTAGGTCTTTGGCCTTCGGTGTTCTTTCCAGCCCCTTCCTTTTCCCTCGTCAGTGTTAGCATTGAAAGAATAGATTGTGTTAAGTGATAATCTTGAGTCTGCTGCCCACTTGGCATGAAGGTGAGTGCTGGTGAATTGGGGGAAGGACATTTAGAACTTTCAGCTCTGTGCCTGTGGTGTAGGGCCAGGGAGAAGGCAGGTGGTCGGCTTCTACCTGGCAAGTTGTAAGGAAACAAATGCCAGGCATAGTCAAAATAACAGCCCGGGGGCGACCATTGACGGGAGGAATTCAGCAGTCCACGTGTCTCTGCAGTTCTAGGGAGTGTGGGCTGGTGGAGCATTTTCTAGGTTAATGACTTTTGTGTTTCTGCTGGGTGGTTAAGCTCCTGGCAGGCTTGGTGCATCTTGTATGTTGCCCACCATGTGCTGCCACGGGGTGGGTGGGTGGGTGGGTGTGCATTCAGGAATCGAAAGGGCTGTTTTCAAACAGATGTAACCAGCAATTTTGGGAAGAGTCAGCCACACTTTTCCCTTCTGCTTTTGGCCTGTTAGAGCAGTGGTTCTCATTCTGACTGCACATTGGGATCATCTAGGGACTGCATTCCCCACCCCTGGGCTGTGGCCTCGTACCAGTCCGTGGCCTGTTAGGAAACGGGCCATGCATCATCGCCTGAGCTCTACACACACATGCACCCCCCACGATACCCCCCACTCGCCACCCCAGTCCATGGAAAAATTGTCTTCTATGAACCTGGTCTCTGGTGCCAAAAAGGTTGGGGACTGCTGATCTAGGGAGCTTTTTTTTTTTTTGAAATAGGGTCTCACTCTGTCACCCAGGCTGGAGTGCAGTGGTGCACTCATAGCTCACTACAGCCTTCAACTATTGGGCTCAAATGATCCTCCCACCTCAGCCTCCTGAATAGCTGGGACTACAGGTGCGAGACACCATGCCTGGCTAATTTTTTAAGTTTTTTGTAGAAAGATCTCCCTATGTTGCACAGGCTGGTCTTGAACCCCTGGCCTTAAAGCAATCCTCCTGCCTCGCCTGCCCACAGTGCTGGGATTACAGGTATGAGCCACCTCGCCCAGCCTAGGAGGGCTTTCAAAACCAAAGCTCTCACCTGAGAGTGTGCAAGTCAGTGTGCCGGGCAGCCAGAGCTGAGAGTGCTTGCTCAGTTCAGACCTTTACTCTTATGTCCAACATGAGAGAGTTCTTTGCTAAAGCTTGTCTGACTGGCTCTGTCCTGCCTTTGGGTGATCTGTTCAGAATGACCATCTTTCCAACCCTCTGGTTGAAACCTGGCTTCTGGTTGTACTTGGGTAACTGGAACAGAACTGGCAATCGTGCAGCTTGTAGGGCTGCCCGTATGGCACAAGAATGGTGTAACAGGTTGTTAGAGGGCCCTGTCATGTGGCATCTGCTTCCCAGGTGAACTCTTAGTGTGTGGATCTGCTCTGTGCTATGGATAATTGAGCTAATTATTTAGATAATGAAGCCACAAACCATTTTATTTGGAACATTCTCAGTGAATTATCTGGGCATTTGATTTTGAATCATCCAGGTAAATTTCTCAGTTCTTTGATGTGTGCACATGAATGCTGATGAGTCATCTGTGGTTATTCGAAAACCAGACACCACTGCGAATGAGGCCTTGGCATGCTTTCTCCTTCTTGGGGAGATTTTCATGGATTGTTCTGGACTCCTTCCGCCTCGCATGTGTTATTAGTGAGACATGACACTAATTCCTTACTTAACTATTAACATAATCGAGTAAGGATTTACTGATGGCATTAAGAAGCATTGACTTTTGCCTCTTAAGTGTTGGTATTTGCAGCATTTTCTGACCGCATCATCACACTTGTGTTTTCTCAATTTGTAGGTCCTGCTGCTGTGACCAGCCAGTCTCCCATTCCATGCAAACTCTGTATCCTTTACAAAGGCATTGGCACCGAGCACAAAAGGAAAAGTGCCGGCTCCTTCTCTACAGGGTGGTCCAACAGCCCCTCCCTGGGCAGCATGCATTTATGCTCTGAGAGCCACCCAAGGGGAGCTTCCCTTACGTCTGGCGGCCTGGCATCTAGGGTGGCCCCACACGTGGGGGCAGGGGTGGATGCTAATCAAAGCTGGCTTTGCCTTTTGTTTTTATCTCTTCTTGGTTTAGAATTTCCTATAACATGTAGATTCTTCCTCCTGGATTGTCTTTCAACCTGACATCATCATCAGCGCAAGCCAAGGTAGGTCAGGCGAGGGACATTCGTCATGTTAGGAAATAGTGCTTGTTGACCGTGGATTACAGTTGTAGCCAGTGATGTTTTCAAGGTGAATCTCAGAGATATGACCTCTCCCTGTAGCCTTGGGAATGGGGTTGTTTTTCACCGCACACTCTGTTCTCTACTGTGTGTTCATTTTATCATGAGCATATGTTACTTTTTGTAATTAAAGCAGCAACTAAGAATGGCCATCGCCCCGCCACTGTAAGCCCATTCGGAACAGCCAGGCTCCATGGCAGGGTGTCTCCATTCTCCCCTCTGCCAGCGTTCCCAGGAACCTGTGCCCTTCTCTGTTCTGTGTGCCTGGGGGCGGCTCCTCCTCCTCACCTGGCTGGTGGAGCCTCCCTCAACCTGTCAGTTGTCTCTTCCTGGGTGATCACCTTGTATCTTTATTAGAGAACTTTCTACATTAGTCTTTAGTCATCTGTGTATTTTCCTGTCTTATCCTCTGGGATTTTCAAGGAGAATTCTAAGGAGAGAATTAGCCGTAAGCCATAGGCATCCACTGTGTATAATGAATTCGCTTCTCTTATGCATCTGGAATGGTACTAGTTCTGTATCTGCCTTGAGATTATTTTTTACGGAGCTCTCCATACTCCTGCGGAACCCCAATTGAGAAAGGCCGCACCAGACTGTGCCTGCCAGGCAGGGTGGGCGTTCAGCACATTCATGGATGGATACGCGGAGGAATTACGAAATCCACGGAAGCCTCTTACCTTTTGGCCTAATGAGCCAGTGCAGGAGAAACCAAAGTGCAGGACTGAAGTTGATGCCACATGTTAACTGCTTTTTCTACTTTAAAGTAGGAACTATTACATGTTAAAAGGGGGGACTAGGTGTGGGGAAGGTACCATTCAGAATTAAGGACTTGTCACCCTCCATATTTAGGCAGATGCACCATCGATGCACCTCTCAGTGCAGAGGCTGTTTGTTGTGGAGTCAGCCAAGCATGCAGACATAGTCCCTCCGTCGTCGACGTCCCTGAATGTCCTGCTCTGCTTTGCTTAGGAAGGAAAGCCATTAACCATGCTTTGCAGTTCCTCCCTTCCCCCCATCTTCCCCACAGATGTTTAGGGAAACCACTTTTGGGGCTTTTGTTCTGATTTGCATCATACTGTTAAATTTGCTGCCTCTTAAAATCCAGGTTACCTCTGGAACCTCCAAGTGAAACTTGAGCCCATAGTAAAGCTCTTGCCGGATAAGGGACGATTGATGGATTTTCTTCTCCAGAGAAAGGAATGCAAGATGGTCATCCTGTCTGTCTGCTCACAGAGTAAGTAGAGGAATCTGTCCCCATTGCTCTGGTTCTAGTATTAGGCCTGTGCTGCCCAGTTGTATGGGGTAGGGGCGGGGGCCACATTTTTACCCCTGTCTATAACCTGTAACCTCATTCGTTATGTGAAGGATGGATTATAACCCCCTAGAAAGGCTGCTAAATATAAAAATGCCTTGTAGAGGCCAGGCGTGGTGGCTCACTCCTGTAACCTCAGCACTTCGGGAAGCCAAGGTGGGAGGATTGCCTGAGGCCAGAAATTCAGGACCAGTCTGGGCAACGTAGTGAGACCTGTCTCTACAAAAAATAAAAATTAGCTGGGTGTTGGCGCACACCTGTAATGCCAGCTACTATGGAAGGTGAGGCAGGAGGATCGCTTGAGCCTAGGAGTTCCAGCATGGGTGACAGAGCAAGACTCAAAAAAAAAAAAAAAAAGACTTATAGAGACATCAGTAGACTTAAATAGTTGGTTCCAGGTGAAAGCAGACCTAAACGTGGGCACACATGAGGGTAGTGGGCCACCAACCCTGGCTTTTTAAACCAAACATCTTCCAGAATCTGAGTCTCTCGTTGCATATATGTGTATTTTAAGAATCTAAGAATTTCCTACTGATACCTGCCATATCTGTGTTTTTTAATGGAAACCACAAAGGGGCTGTTAGTGATTTCCAGGGGTCAGGCTTTTAACACATTGCCATGTGAATTGTATTTAACTCATGCTAGTTTTGAGCCCCGGGCCTCATAAAGCATCTGTAACTCACACGTCTCTTCACCTTGGTTGCTGCGTGAACTATTTTTCAAGTTGCATATAACTCAAGCACAGAAAATAATAAAAAATAACAAATTTCTCATTAAGTTAGAAAGGATCATTTTGTTTTCTAAGTTTTTATTCTACTTTCGTAATAAAACACGGTGGCCCCAAGGAAAAAATGTTTCTTTCTAGTGTGGCAGTTAAAATACAACATTTATTTGAATGCCCTGTAAAGGTACGTTTGTGTTGTAACCCTTTGAGACTAGCGTCATTGTTTTCGTAGCAATGTGTAGAAATTCTGAAGATTACACAAAGGGGTCTGATCTGTGTGATCGCTGCGTTCTTTCCAGTGCTAAGTGAGTCAGACAGAGCAACGCTGCCTGTGATAGCCACTGTTTTTGATAAACTCAACCATGAGTATAAGAAGTACTTGGATGCCGAGCAGAGTTACACAATGGTAAGTTATGCGGACTGTGATGAAGGACTCCTCCTCTCCCTCTGCCCTCCCCAATATGTTCTAAGTAATTGTAATGCAAACTTACGATAGAAGAACATCAGTCACTGAGACTTCTGCGTGCCAGGGCAGGGTGGCGGGTGGCCGGAGGAGTAAATTAACAATTCCTGCCTCCCGTGAGCCTCTGGCTGCATCTCACTTAATGCTGTCACTGTTTTTGTTTTCGGTCTGTGTTGGATCTTACACATTGATCCTTGGTGTACCTGTGTTGTGTAGATGAGAAAATCAGTCTCAGCTTTGCATTGCTTTATATGCCCTTCTGTGAGCCACAGCCTGGACTTAGTAAATTATAAATATTAGTAAATATTTTTTGTGATTAGGAAATTAGAAATTTCTATTTGCCACACCTTCCTTTCCTTTTAGGGTGTAATATCTCTAAAAATAAGACTTTTCCTAGAATTTGGTCAGTATCCTATTAAGACAGTGATTTAATATTAGCCACCGTGCCTGTCATTTAGTAGGCATCAGATGTTTGTAGTGAAGGGCTGGAAAAAATCAATATGGCTTATTATACCGGCCTCTTGTATTTATTATTAGTATATCATGTCTTTTTTTCTTTTTCTTTTTTTCTTCTATTTTGTACAGTAGAAGTCTTGAGTACATCATATCTTAAACTAGAAATAAGGAAAGTTTAGGACAAATAGAATGAATTATATCACTTCAGGGATCTGATTAATCCTAAAGCAAAAATGGAAGTGGTTTTAAACAGCAAAATACCCAGCACTGCCGTCCCCTTTAGCCGTTCCAGGACGAGAGGTCTGCAGCAGGCTGCTGATGAGGGCTGATTGCCTGGACAGCGTGTCCATCTTGTCCTCTGTCAGACACGAGGGATGGCCGAACCCATCCAGACCCCGCTTTTGGTCTTGCTGCTGTCCGGCGCTGTGGGAATCAGTTAGATCCCAAATGGCAGTTTCCACGCTTTCCCACACTGTCTGCTGGGCTGCAGAAACCCTTGCTCGAGCGTGGGCCACTGAGCAGCGACACGGGCTGCACCTGGAGTTGCTTAGAAAGGCGAGTTCTCAGGCCACACCCCACAGCTACTGCAGAATCTGCGTGGATCTAGACTGCTCTAAACATTGGTAAAATTGTCGAGCCCTCTCACAGAGCTCTGCTGTTCAGTGATGCTTGGGGAGCTGTGGCTCATAAAAGCCCAGCTAGAGATGCATTGCACGAGCCAGTCACTGATCGTGGGGTCAGGGCTTCCTAAAACAAGGATGTAACAAGACTTTGTTTTTACTGGATAACAAATGCCACATAGGCCAGGATTAAGAAAATTAGGGAGTTAAATTATAAAAGGTTAAAGTGTGACTTACACTTTTTAGTTCCGTCCACCGTGAACATTGGCCTATTTTCAATACGACCAACTGTGACTTCCTGGACTGCTCCCCAGCCAGCACAGGAAAAACAGTTTTATCTGAGTTGTCAAATAAGTGTCTTCTGTTCACATCTGAGGCCTGCATCTAGGAAGTCAGTCTTTGGGATGAGACATAAACGGCACCATTCCTCTACAAGAGGACTAAGATCACGTGTGGCGTCCCGTTCCAGGCCACGGAAGCTGGGCAGAGCCGGAGCAACCCGCTCCTCAGGAGGCCGGTGCGGACCCAGGCGGTGCTGGACCAGTCTGACGTGTACACCCACGTGCTGTCCGCCTTTGTGGAAAAGAAGGTGGGCAGCCGCTCCTGCCCCTCTGGACTGAGCGTGCTCAAAACGAGGGAGTTGAGGAGAATTAGGAGACCTCACAATGTGGTTAGCAGCGCTGGGTGAGGACTTGGCTGGTACTGGTAGTTTGGCTTCTAATACTCGCGTCTAAAACACAGTCATCGATGGGGCCGGTTCTGGGGGGATTCGTGCAAAACCAGCGAAACATTAACACTGGGCCATTTCAACGTGGGAACCAGGGAGGGGGCAGATAAACGAGGAGTTACGTGTAGCCCCTTTTGCAACTCTGATATTCATAAAACTTCTTCTTTTCTCTGTAGGAGATGCCTCATAAATTTGTGATAGCTGTGCTGATGGAATATATTCGCTCTCTCAACCAGTTTCAGATTGCAGTACAGGTAGGTACCTTGAAATCAGTTTTCGTCGCCCCAAGTTAGAGGAACAGGAATTTTTTTTTTAATAAAAGTGCTGCCAGTTGATCTTAGATGCTTCTTTCCTATGCTAAAAGGGTCTGCATACCTGACTCAGAATTTTGAGTGACCTTCCTACATTCCCTAATGATCTCATTAGTTGGAATGAGAAGTGTAATAAGTTCGGTTCTCTTACCTGCACGAAGAAACCACTTCTTGCAATAACCAAAACTTCTGCCCATCGGTTAGAATAGCTGCAGTCCTCAATTACTCTTTTGTCTGTTGTGGAGCGATTTGGAAATGTCCTTTGCTTTCGTCCTCAGCACTACTTACATGAACTTGTTATCAAAACGCTTGTCCAGCACAACCTCTTTTACATGCTGCATCAGTTCCTGCAGTACCACGTCCTCAGTGACTCCAAACCTCTGGTACGTATTTGCCAGATTTTTTACTTTTGTTGTGATTAAAAACTTAATTTTAACCTTTCAACTGAAGCTGGTCTGGACATCTGTTTTAGGCCTGTCTGCTGTTATCCCTGGAGAGTTTCTATCCGCCTGCTCATCAGCTGTCTCTGGATATGCTGAAGGTAACTCTGCTAACAATTTTTGGCTCCATAAACTTCTGTTCCTGTTGCTCGCGTTTACCTGGACTCTCTCCCTTACTTCTAGCGACTTTCGACAGCAAATGATGAAATAGTAGAAGTTCTTCTTTCCAAACACCAAGTGTTAGCTGCCTTAAGGTTCATCCGGGGCATTGGTGGCCATGACAATATTTCTGCACGAAAATTTTTAGATGCTGCGAAGCAGACTGAAGACAACATGCTTTTCTATACTATATTCCGGTTTTTTGAACAGCGAAACCAGCGTTTGCGAGGGAGCCCTAATTTCACACCAGGTTAGAGTATGGTACCAATGAAAAAACCTGGGGTAACTGCAGACTCAGAATAGTAGCAAGCACAGTGGCAGCTGGCAGGCAAAGACGACTCCTGGGGTAGATTTTGTGAACAACAAAATTTCCTAGCAGCCCACCTAGCCCCTGCCCGTTGTTGTAGTAGAGTGAGTTCAGTTATGCCGATGGAGTCTGGATAATGCTGTGGAGGTACATTTTGGGTCAAGAGACATGCAGGACCCAGTTCAGGCAGTCTGGACACAGCCTGTGTCTGACAGCTGATCTTGGAATATCCCTTTTGAAGAGTCAGGAGTAAAAAAGCAAATGGTGACTGAGAGTTTTAAGTGACCTGGGGCTTATTAAAGTAACAATTCTGTCTCAGGCAGGAAACACTAGCTATTCTCATTGCCAAAGAATTATAAAATCTATGGTATCTTCTTTTGAATGGGGAAGGAAAGAACTCTTTAATCAAACTCAAGTTTGACTCTGCCAGCTTTTCCTAGCTCCATCAGTGCATGTACCAGGTGGCACTTAGTTACCAGAATGACAGGTCGGCATCTCTCCCATTTAGCTTTTCTACTTGTGTCTCAAAGCGGATGGCGATTCGCCGGGGGTCGTGAAGGTATCAGTTTTGCTACTGAAAGGGCAGCCCAAAGCTTAGGAAAACAGTGCTTTATTGAAGTTAAACCCAGGACACCTGTGAGCCGTATTCTCGTTTTCCTTCCATGCCACATCTAAGTGGTGAGTAAATCTGTTTTCCTTTACAGGCGAACACTGTGAGGAACATGTTGCTTTTTTCAAGCAGGTTTTTGGAGACCAAGCTCTAATGAGGCCTACAACCTTCTGAGATCACTTGCTAGTTTTTTAAAATATAAAAATGTGTACAAAGTTAATTTATTGCATTAATAAAGCTCTTTAAACTACAAAAATGTTACAGTAAGTGTCTCTACAATGTCCTCAAATGTTACTCCTAAAAAAGGAGACGGTGCACGAGTGGCCTTTAAAAAGTGTCAGTGAGCAGATCACAGTCAGCCATCGTAGCGTCACATTCCACTAGCCGAAGAATGAGGTTTCTTTCCTGAAGCAGCTGGGGGGGGTTTAGTGTCCCTTGGTTGCCTTCAGATGTAGTAATGCCGCACAAGTCTCAGTGCATTCCTGAGTTTAGAAGCGCCCCACCCGAAGCTGCTGCTGTCAGCCTGATGTCTGGGAACGTCGGTGCCCGACCTCACCTTGACGACGCAGCCGCCATCCAGTGGTAAACTGACCCTTAGACACAGTTCAAAGTCACCAAACCCCGTGAGAGGGCTAGAAATTGAGGAGTCGTTCTCGCTCCGTGCCTCTGTACCGGTCTTCAGTGGCACGACTTTTGGCTTTATTTATTGACGGTCCTATGAGAGAGAAGAAGAATTAGGTCTCCCAGAGATGAAAGAAACCCCTCATTTTCTAAATCTTCCATTTCAGTGCTTCGACTTAGTTACAAACCTATAAATCAAGTAAATCAGCACTGTTCTCCTTTCAACCGTGGATCATTTGTGCAAGCTGAACTAGAAAGATCATAAGGATAGTCTCAAAGCAAGAGGTAAGTAGCAGAGGCAGCGTTTTGCTAAAACAGCAATGCAGGAAACACAGCTGCTCCACAGCGGGGCTGGCGGGTGACCCGACGTCGACGTGCTCATTGTCCCGGCAGCAGGAGGGGCACCAGGCCCGCCAGTGCCCAAATTCACTCCAGGGCTGACTTCACGCCTTTGTGAAGCAGACACATCAGCCTCCAGAAAAAACATTAGCAATTTACTAATGAAGTAGTTCGGACAATCATGGAGCCCCTGGATAGGACTTTTCTTCTTAGAAATATTTAACTCGGTATCATTTATCAAATGGCCATTAGCACAAGTGCAAATACTTTAAAACAATGCCTCACGGTATGACTTTCTTCTAGCATCATGCTGCTTCTGTGCCACCCTTTTAAAATGAGAACTCTTACCTATGTAACTGAGTAAGACGGGGAGAAATACTAAGCCGTGGGTGGCTCCCAGTAACACCATAGCTAAATACATCCTGAAGTAAAATATCTGGAAGATTTGAGATTTGGCAAAGGCCAACACCATGATCCCACCAAACTTTGTAAGTGTGATTCCACTGAATACCTAAAAGAAGAGATACGGTGTTAGAAACCACTTTTATCAACCTATAATGGAATACTTCCTCATACAGGGATTTCTTAATATTCAAGGTGCAAAGTAATGGGGTACTGAACCCCGGCTTTCAGAGTTACTGAGAAGGAGCACTACATTCCACCCCAAATTGCTTTATTTGCTACTGTATAGGGGCGGCGGAGGTATTATAAGGGCAAAAGCTGTGTATTTTGCATAGACAACAGTGTTGTCTCTAAACTGAAGTAACGTATTTAAGTATCAAAAACTGTCACAAAACCAAGTTTTGGTTCTCACTCTCACACTATTGTGTGTGGTAACCAATAGGCCAGCCAGGATACACAGCTGAACTGACAAGACTCTCCAGACACCAACCACAAATCGCACCCTGGGTTCTGGAATCGGGGAGCTCCCTTGCTTTCGACACATGGCGCTGGCCTGTGTTCTATTAATAAATGGACAAAACTTTCAGCTCCCTCAAGTCTAACTTTTATGTTGTTTTCCTACTTCAACCACACTGCCACGTACAAAGCAGTCACACCAACAGGTGTGTTCTGCAGAATGTCAGCTCCGTACAAGACGTGGCTACTCCAGGCACTGCCTGAAAGCTTATAATCCTCAGGTGCTGTTTCCCAGTAAGGGACTGAAATTCCGCAGTCACTGTGCAGGGCACCTGCCGTTTGGTTTCTGTCCACGTCCCCTGCTCAGGTACTCACGGAGCTGCCCATGTGGGCGAGCGCCTCCTCTGCTCGGGCCACGCGGCTTCCTTTCCTGCTCACTGTGAACGCTCTGGTGATGTGGCTGCAGAACTCCACGGAGATGCCACAGCTCTGCAATAAAGTGCTTCCTTGAGGAGGTTTCTCTTCTGCTGAAAATCCTAAGCAGCCTCCCCTCTCCCAGGACGAGGGGTCACCAGGCACCCTGGTGCTGGAGGAGCCCTGAGCACCCCCTCTGACTCACGATACGAGGCCCCGTCACACCGACCTAAGGCGCACCAGGAAACGTTTGGGACCCTCTAGGCACAGAGCCCAAGGCTCCTGTTTTCCATGGCGCATTTGCTTTTATTAGGGGAAGCTAAAACCCTTTCAGGTCACCCCTTCTCCACTGAGCCAGCCAGCATACTGTCATGACTCCTTCACTTGGGGCCTCACGACCAGGCCACCTGAAGCAGGGTTCCTGTCTGAAAGGACAGATGCACTGTCTCTATTTTCCGTGAATACCTTCTTGCACACTCACAGCTTCAAGAATTTTTTTTTTTTTTTTTAAGATAGAGTCTCGCTCTGTTGCCTGGGCTAGAGTGTGTCAGCCTGGCTCACAGCAACCTGAGACTCCTGGGCTCAAGTGATCCTCCTGCCTCAGCCTCCCAAGGAGCTGGGACTATGGACATGCGCCACTATGCCTGGCTAAGTTTTTTAGTAGAGATGGGGTCTCTCTCTTGCTCAGGCTGGTCTCAAACTCCCAACTTCCAGCAATCCTCCCGCCTTGGCCTCCCAGAGTGCTAGGATCATAGATGTGAGCCACCCCGCCCAGCCAAGACTGACTATTAAAAAGCAGCTGGCAACCTTAGGGGAGGCACTGGTCAGAGTCCCATGGGGGGGTTGGGTTTACAATTTTCTAAATAAAATTAACATCTTATTGTCCATAGGCTACCTGCTTTTGCAATCCCTTCAGAATAACAAATTACAGGCAGAATACCTCAGCCATGAAATCACATTTCCGTTGTTCTGGCCTCACTGCCACGCCCCCAGAAGCATATGAACCCCACTAATACAGATACGAGGAACAAGAAAAGAAACTGAACAGAAATTACCCTTCAGGTACTTCTGCTCCCAGATGTCCCCTCAATATTTCCTTCCATGCCCTGTCCTGACTCCATCTAGCGCTTGTCCCGCCTCTCTGTGCGCCAAGAGCCAGACTTGACATTTTGCTCCCATTTTAGGGTTTATGTGGAATCCAAGAAACAATTCGCTTAGGTGACACAGGAGTGAGGGACAAGTGGAGAGTGGACGAGGACTCACCATCACCAGGTTGACCAAGGACACTGCGTTCAGACTGATGCCCCAGAGCCACATGACTCCGAACATGTTGACCAAGACCATGGCGATGGTGGCACACATGATGACCGCGGACCACAGCTCGCAGCCCAGGAGAACCATGGCCACCAGAAATACTGCTCCCAGGGACACGCCGAGGTTGAAGATTGTGTCGTCAATGATGGTCAGGTACTGTTCGTAGAAGACATAAAACACACTGGAGAGGAGGGGGAGACCCCGTTAAAACTCGCTCTCGCTCCTGGGCCCCCACGTTCATCCTGCCGCTGCTGCGAGCTGTGGCTACCCTGAGAGCCAGCCCTTGCAGAAAACCTCCAGGGCTGTTTGCAAGACTCATCTAAAGTAATAAAACTGCATCTCAGATGGCCACTGAACACCCAAAGAAGGGCCTAATGATGATCCAAAATATGTATTTTATACAAAGTTTCTGCTTGTTAAGTCCAATCTTTGCTACTTTATACAGACAGTATTCCACAGCACTTAGGCCAAGCGGGGTCTGTGCGTGGCCTGGGGAGAAAATGCTTTTTATTTATTTTTTGGCAAAGTTAACCAGTTCTTCCCAGGAATTAGGACACCTACTCTGAGAACTTCTTTCAAAGGAAAACAGGCTGTCTTTTCTTAAGTGAGATCATGGTGTTGGAGGAAAACAAAAAAAATCACTGTTTCTTCTACTTTTCTATGGTTTCCAAATGCAGTATTTCACACGTAATACTTTTCTTGCCAGGAAAAAAAAGCCCAATGTGAGAAAGAGAAGTTTACGTAAAAGCACTGTCTCAGTCAGTGGCCGGGTACACTGGTCAGGTGCTGGCCAAGAATGTCGCCCGGCCCGTCGGTGCAGCCTGCGCTCCACGTGCCCTGCCCTGTGCTGCCGCACAGCGCGGGCCTGCAGGCCCTGAGGAAGCACAACGCCAAGGTCTGTGTCTCCTGCCCTCGTACCTCGGCAGGGGCTCAAGATTCCGCCCCCCATGCCATTGCCCTCGATATGCTTCACCTGCACTCAGGACACCAGGGGTCAGAGCCAAAGCCCAGGAGTGGCACCCACAGGGGAGCGCCAGGCTCTACCTGTACGGGAAGACACGGTAACTGCTGCCGTTGATGCCCATGGTTTCGGTGATGTTACTGGCTATACGTCGGGCTTTTTTCATAGCGTCAATAAAGTCGGCAGAGGTCTGAAGCACGGTGTGGTAGGTCATGAAGTATGTGGCTCCGACCCCAGCGTCGTGGCCGAGGATGTTAACTGCCGAGCTGTAAGCAGCATGTCCCCTGAGAGAAGAGTCGGCGGGCGTCAGAAAGGCCACCCCTTGCAAAGTACTGGCAGAATCCGTGCGTGCGGGGCTGAGCGGAATCACTGAGCCGGGGCCCAGCTCAGGGCTGGCTGTACGCTCGGGGACGGAGGAGGCCTCCTGACAGGCACGGGGAAGGTTTAGCTTATTCTCTCCCAGACTGGCTTTTCGTTATTGCTTTGGTTTCTGTGGTGCACAGCTGCTATTGTTTCTCTGTGTGATGTGGCTTGCAATCAAACACAGTTTATTCAGTCCTGTTGTGTAACAGGAAACAAGAAGGGTAAAGGGCCCTGGAGCCAATTTCAGCCCTGTGACCCTGGGCAAAGTCACCTAATCTGAGCTTCATCTCCTCTTCTGCACATGGGTACACGACCACAACTCACAGGCCGTGTGTTAAATGGAATAATGTCACGGAGGTGCCTGGCACGGCACTGCACATGGGAGGCTCCCTGAAATGGTGGCTACTGCCTTCGTAAAAACAGAATCCCTTCAATTTGTTGTATGTAGGTCAGAGCATTTAGTCTGCAAGCAAACCGAGCTGCAAGACTAGTTTCTATTTTATTTTTAGAAGTAGTTGGCCCACAGTACTGTGTACAGATCTCAAAACACAGACATGATGCACATGATTAACTGATATGACTCATTTATATTCTTGTGTAAACAGTTCTGTCCAGGGTTTACCTAACATACATGCGGATACTCATCTTTCGCCTACAAAAGCTTCCAAATCAACCCCTGGAGACTTCTAGTCATCTTCGCTATTTCCGGGCCAGATGTCTGGCTTCTGTGGGGACTGGCTATCTGCCTGGACAGGGGAGTTAGACAGCCCACAACCTCATACAGGGACACGCTGGCAAGGAGCAGGGGCTAAACAATGCGACCTCTCTCTAGGACAGCAGTACCAAAGGAAGACACCGTCCCACATGCCATCGGCACGACGGAACAGACTGAAGTTCTTCTGTGCTCTGAACCACCAGTGTGTTCGTCCTCCACTCAGCCCCGCTAGCGACATGCGGGAACCCACGTCCATTCACGCACCCAGGGGGCCAGGACACAGAGAGATGCACAAGGGGAGAATATGCAGGCTAGCACGGACTCAGCCGAAGCCTATGAGGTGTTTTCTTTTGGTTTCTACTTTCGCAAAAGGACTGCCTGGGTCAGGGTCGGGTGGGGCGACAGAAAAGGACTTTCCCGTACAACTATTTTCATCCCAGGCCTCTCCTGGGTTTCCACTGCAAATGAAAGCTGAAGTGGACACTTATCTGAAATGGCTCCGCCGCACCTACCCTTTGCCACACTTGGGGTTGGGGTTATCAGAAAGGAACATGGGCAGGAATCTCATGAAGTCTCCATCCTGAGGCCTCTGTTTGCCCTCCGGAGTCAGAGGCCTGCAGCGGACGCAGGCAGGGTCAACCACTAGCAGAAACGCGGACAGAGGGACAATCGTTAGAAGAATGGTCGCTACTTTTTTTTTTCTTTTTTTTTAAACAATTTACTCTTGAGTACCCGTAGAATTTTTAAGAAACATTTTAAAATACTGATAATGAGGGAAATTACTTTCCTGAATCTTTCCTCTTACTCAAAAGCTTCAGCCACATGTAACTTTCATAGTTTAGTAAATTTGCAATATCGATTTCATCTTAAGGCAGACTATACAACATTTTCTTCCCTCGAGTAGATTTCCTGAGAGGCAGCTGGTGTGGTCACGACAGGATGAGAGACCAGAGTCTCCAGTCACGGACCTTGTTCAGCCTGCAGCCCCGAATGGGGCCCCCTGAGACAGAAACATGTGACGTATCTCAGCGTGAATGACACAAAGGAATGAGACCCAGCTCTGGCCTATGACTAGGCATAAACTGCAAAATGCAAATGATTTTTAAATGATAACGTTAACGTTTTTCAGAAAAAAGGGAAAGATCTGGATGAGGAGATGGAATTACCTGAGGCATTGCAGAACTGGCCACTGGTGTTGTAGACCCTACAGCACGTAGACAGTGGCCTCACCCAGTCGAAATAATCGTCGATCCAGGACGAGGGGGCAAAGCCTATTCGGGTACTAGAGAGAAGGAGAGAAAGAATTACTGCCTTGCTCACGGGGAGGAACTGTTTAGATTCAGTACTTCTCCTTAAAACCTAACTTCCTTTTCTTTGTTTGTATTGCTACCAGGCAAAAGAAAAACTACGTTAGCACTTAATGAAAAAAACCTTCAAGTATTAAGTGGTACGTTAGTCCTTTAAGAGGTTTTGCTCATGTAAAGCTACATTTAACATACATTTTGAACAAAAATAACTTCCCGAGAAAGTCTGTTTTCAGGGAGACATTCCAGGCCCAAGCTGACTCCCAGGCTGAGAGCCCTTCTGGCTGCCTGGGCCGAAGTGCGGGACGACGGGGTAGTACTGACTAGTTGTCCAGCTGCGCTGCGTTAAATATCTGCTGCACCAGGGAGTCGTTGTTGCAGCCCACGCCGCCGCACACCATGTTCTGCCCCTTTGGAGAAGTATAGTCGTGTCCTTCCTCCAGCACGAAGTACACAGGTGGACCCGCATGCAGGTACTGACTGAGGGATTTGAGATAATCCACCACGTAGGAGTCCTGAAAGAAAGATGGAAGAGCAGGAGAAAGGGTGAACGCTCTGACAGTCAACGGGCCAGAGGAGGGTCACTAAGAACAAGCAGGACGCTGCTGGGAGGCTCCTGGCCAAGACGCCCTAGCTCAGACTCCGACTCCTGACATAGCCAGCCTTCCCCGGGCCCTAGGGTGCCACGATCAGGAGGGAACATCATGAGACTGGCTGCTTATGCTCTGTGGCTCTGCCCCAGAGGGGCTGACTATCCAGAACGCCAAGGTGACCCACATCGGCATAGCTCTGGCGCGGTTCCCATAACACTGGAGAACCTGTCACCACCTGCATTTAGGAGCAGGCTTTAGCTTGAAACACCTGCATGCATGCTTCGAAAAATTTATTCATTAACAGTTCAACAAGTTAAAATTAAAAAGAAAGCATCTTACGTCTGGCATTGAAAGATGCTGATCCAATCCAATTTCTACTTTGTTCAGGACTGCGATACTGAATGACAGAACACCCACAAAAACTGCTATCTGGAATGAAAGGTCAATTATAAGACAGTGATTGCCTATTGTGATAATGAGCTTAAGAACAGAAATAAATTCTTAAACATAAAAAGCAGGAGTTTTCCAAACTGAAAAGCATGTTTAAATGACATGGTAAGACAACAGAAAGTATGGGGCAGTGGCTGAGATCACAGTATCCAGAGTTCAAGTTCCTGGGTTCAAATCTTGACTCTGCCACTTAGTTGCTGAGTGCGTTTGGGCAGGCAAGTCATTTCACCTCCTTAGTTTCTATCTCCTCATGAGTGAACCGGGAAAAATAAAAGACTGATTGCTAGAAACTAATTTACATTCTTTTAGAGAAGTGATGAGTTGTCACTGATCACGGTTGGCCACGTTGGTACAGAAGCTATAAAAAGCTCCCTCAGTTGCTGGGGACGAGGCCTGGGGGGGGGTGTGCGCTGATGGGACAGTTCTGTGTCCCGATCGCAGCGGTGGTTGCAGGAATCCACGCACATGATAACATGACATGGAACTCCCCTGCACGCATGCAGTGCCAATGCCCAATGCCTGGCCTTGATACTGTGCCACTAAGATGCATCACTGGAGGAATCCGAGTGAAGGCTGCCTGCGTCTTCCCTGCGCTGCCCTGGACACTTTCCGTGAATCTAATTATTTTAAAATAAAAACTTAAACAAAACTCTTTCTTATACTGGCTGATAAAAACTGGCTAGAAAAATACTTTTATCTATTGTTATGTATCTGCTTTTGCATTTTGGTATATATATTTAACACATGTCAGAGTCTCCTTCTCAAGCTGTCTGATTTCCTAGAAGGCATGTGACAGGTCTGCTGTGGGGGAAAGAAAGAGAACTGCAGACAAGCACACACCACGATCGGCCGCATCCACTCCTTCAGCAGAAGTGGGGAATAGGAGTGTTTGAAGAAGCGAAACAAACAGCTCTCTGAGGCCTGCACGCCTGTTCCATCCTCAGCGCCCCTGATGCAGCAGAGGATGTCTAGTCGGTTTTTCTGAAGGGAAAAAGAGGAACAAAGGTCACAGAAAATACCCTCTGGCTGCTTCATCTAGATTCGAGACTCAAACAGTTTACAGTCCTGGTAACAACTTACTTCTTGCCGTTTAATGTCTAACCCCAAGAGACTCACGAAACAGGTAATCTGCAGGAGGAAGTCAATGAAGACGGCCAGTCCCGCAAACAGAGAGAAAGCGTGCACGGCTGGCATCAGGGACAGTGCTCCTGCCAGGGCGAGAAGAGAGCCGTGTCACTGCCATTTACAGCAGGGGCCGCGCTGCAAGTCTTCCATCCACACGCACACACACGGACGTAAGGAGCCGGGACAGGCCGACCCACGAGGAGGCCCGCTGCAAGTCTTCCATCCACACGCACACACACAGACGTAAGGAGCCGGGACAGGCCGACCCACGAGGAGGCCTGCTGCAAGTCTTCCATCCACACGCACACACACGGACGTAAGGAGCCGGGACAGGCCGACCCCACGAGGAGGCCTGCTGCAAGTCTTCCATCCACAGCCGAAGAGCGGCGGGTAGGGAGCGTGGCTAGGCGGCCGGGACGAGCGG
>CAUYSK010000138.1:0-13861 GCA_963575035.1 Avahi laniger | reverse complement strand
GAGGCGGGCGGATTGTTTGAGCTCAGGAGTTCGAGACCAGCCTGAGCAAGAGTGAGACTCCGTCTCTACCAAAAATAGAAAGAAATTAATTGGACAGCTAAAAATATATAAAAAAAATTATCCGGGCATGGTGGTGCTTGCCTGTAGTCCCAGCTACTGGGGCGGCTGAGGCAGGAGGATCCCTTGAGCCCAGGAGTCTGAGGTTGCTGTGAGCTAGGCTGACGCCACGGCACTCACTCTAGCCAGGGCAACAAAGTGAGACTCTGTCTCAAAAAAAAAAAAAAAAAAAAAATCTGTCCAGGTCTGGTGACAGACTTTAGTCTTTTTTCCTGTGATATGAGTTCACTTCATGAAAACTCAGGGAAGGGACCAAAGGTAATCATTTTCTTCTTTGGAGAGTCCAGACTTTAGGCAGATAAAGGAACTTGAGAGAACTTTGTTTTGTGCTTTGGGAGAGACAGAGAATTGAGAGATGGTTGCAGGCTGCTGGGGTTGAGGGGAGGTCAGAGGCTTCTTCAGTTCTACATGTCAACCACTGTGTTTTGGGGGTATCAGCCCTAACAGCAGTCACTCCACAGTTTCCTTTTTCTGATCTTTCTCCTCTCTGGTCTGTACCTTATAATTTTTCTGATCATTCATTATTCATTTATTCTAACAACAAACACTTGTCAACTTGCTGTGCACCAAACTCTGCTCCAAATACTGTGTGGGGGGAAAAGGTTGACATAAAATAGGTAAATGCATAATTTAGAGGATCCCAAATAGTGGAGCTTGCTATGCAGATAAGCTGCGGGGTGTGCAAGAAAGTAACCAGGGAATGGGGAGGGAGCTCCCTCAGATGACATCTTTGTCTTGACATAGTCCCTCAACTCGTGGAACATCACGGGGCCCTCATGGAAGCAGAGGCAGCAAAGATTGAGAAGAATGTGGCTGGGGATCCTGCTTTAGGGGAGCCAGGGAAGGCCTGTGAGGACTGAAGGATGCGAATGAGCTCTGAAGACCTGAGGGAGGAGCTATCCACATAGGGGGAAGAGGCAGTGAAGGCCCTGAGGGAGGGTCCAGGCGTACAAAGGAGCCCAGGGTGTCTGGAGCACAGTGAGTGAGGGGCAGAGGAGAGGACAGAGGCAAGGGGATCATGCATGGTGGCCCTGGTGAGGGGGTCTGGGTTTTATTGTAAGTGCACTGGGAGGCTATTAAAGGGTTTTTAACAGGGAAGTAAGCATGATTTGGCTTTCTCTCTTTAAAAGATTACTCGCCCTAGGGTGTTCAGAGGGGATACCGTCTGTGGGTGAGGCGGCTGGGGCTGCTGAGCACTAGAAAATTTCTGCAGTGGTGCAGACACGTCCTGTGGGCTGGAGCTGGGTGTTAGCGCAGTTGGAGAGGACTTCAAAATCCCCTTTGGGTCCCTACCTCTGTAAGATAGCTCCTTATGGCAGCCATCTGGTGCTAGTCTCCTTTTTCAGCCCCATCTCCCTCCTATCACTTCCTACTTCTTTGTCTCTGCACATGTTATTCTTCTTGGAATGCTCTTCCCCACTTTTCCCTTTGATGAACTCCTATTCATCCTCTGAGACCTGGCTCAAATGCTCCCTCCATTGGGAAGCCTTTCAGGAATCCTCCAGGGAGAGTTTTTTTGTGCTTTTTCAGTGTTTTGTTTATACCTCTAGAATAAACCCATCACACTGTACTATAGTGTCCTGTATCTATCTATCTATCTAGACATCTATCTATCTATCTATTGTTAGAGACAGGGTCTCACTCTGTTGCCCAGGCTGGAGTGCAATGGCCTGATCGTAGCTCACTGCAACCTCCAACTCCTAGGCTCAAGGAATTCTCCCACCTTAGCCCCGCCGAGTAGCTAGGACTATAGGCGTGCCCCATTATGCGCAGCTAATTTTTTAATTTTTTTGTAGAGACAGGGTCTATGTTGCCCAGGCTGGTTCTGAACTCCTGGCCTCAAGCTATCCTCCCTCCTCAGCCTGCCAAAGTGCCGGGATTTTAGGTGTGAGCCACCACATTGGCCTGTCCTATATTTGTTTACAGTTCTCTCTCAAAGAAGGTTGACCAAGAGCTTCTGGAAAGCAGGGACAGGGTTTTAGTAAATGTTCAATAAGTGTATGATGCATAATCAAAAGATATAGATGTTCACACCAGTTCACACAGGTTGAGTCCAGTCGCGAACAGCCCCCTTTAGATTCAGAATTATCTGCTTATGTGTAAGTTCTCAATCATTAAGAACAGGTGCTAACATGGGTCTCCTTATTTGATCCAGGTAACAGCCCTGAAAGGTGGGCACACATATTGGGATAATCATCTCTATTTTACAGATGAGGATGAGGAGATCAAGGCTTAAGGGAGGTGTGACTTGGTCAAGATCTCCTACCTCCTAAAGCCAAGTCTAGAATTCAGGTGGTCTGACCCCTAAATCCAATTCTATTATTTGATGCTTGGGCTTCTTCATCTATCCTTGAATCAAGAACTTGCAAAACTTCCTCTTACCTCTTCATGTCTCCAGAGAGGATGGAGAGCAGACATGTAACTCACAGGAGGAGCAAGATAGAGAAGCAATTCTTTCTCCCCCTGAAAAAATGCCTGCATACCCACTACCTCATTTGTTCTTAATAACAATAGCAACTATCTTTGTGGTTATAACCATGGATTCTGGAGAAGGAAGGACCTGAAGTGTAAATCTTGGCTATACCATTTAGACATTATATGAATTTGAGGAATCAGTTAGCTTCTCTTGGCCCTCTGTTTTTTATCTATAAAATGGGAGTGCAAAGAACCTACTTAGTAGGGTTGCTGTGAGGTTTCTATAAGACAAAATCATCTTTGGCCCAGTGGTGCGCCTCTAGACCAGCTACTTGTGAGGCTGAAGTGGGAGGATCGCTTGAGGCCAGGAGTTTGAGACAAGCCTGGGCAACAGAGCAAGACCCCGTCTCTACAAAAAATTAAAAAAAAAAAACCAGGCATGGTGGTGCGTGCCTGAAATCCTACATACTCGGGAAGCTGAGGCGGGGAGGAATTGCTGGAGCCCAGGGAGTTTGAGGCTGCAGTGAGCTGTGATCGTGCCACTGCACTCCGTCTGTCTCTAAAAAAAAAAAAAAAAAACCAAAAAAACAAAAAACAAACCTATCTTCGCCAAGGCCTGGCCATAGAAAGGTTTTTGGTTTTTTGGTTTTTTTTTTGCTAATCTTCTCTGTAGCACTCCAATTTTATTTTATGTGCTACCAAGGTGAGCACTAGAAAGGTCTAATATTCCTTAATTACTTTTACTGGCCTCAGGAACTTACCCAAGCATTTCTCATGTATTACCTCTTTTTTTTTTTTTTTTTTTTTTATTAGAAAGGGTCCACAATGTCACCCAGGCTAGAATGCAGTGGTGTCAGCATAGCTCACTGCAGCCTCACACTCCTTGGGCTTAAGCGATCCTCCCGCCTCAGCCTCCCAAGTAGCTGGGACTACAGGTGCATGCCACCACGCCCAGCTAATGTTTGCATTTTTTGTAGAGACAAAGTCTCGCTTCTACTCTGGCTGGTCTCAAACTCCTTGCCTCAAGTGATACTCCCACTTCAGCCTCCCAAAGTGCTAGGATTGCAGGCATGAGCCACCTTGTCCGACCTATTTAATCCCCTCTTTTAACACAACATGAAGCCTTATGGGAAATAAAGGCTTCGAGTCAAGTTGTTAAATTTCCAACACGGACGTGAAGACTTGAACGCAGTCTCAAGCAGGAAGGCTTGGCAAACAGGCATGGATCAGAGGGGTTTGCTCAGGGACTTGTGACCCAGTTACTGATCTATACTGAAGCAAATCTTCTCACGCCAAATTGATAGTTGGATCGTAACTTGAAGGGCTGATAAGACGTAAGCTTCATACACAGGATTTGGGGAGGTAAAAGGAGCAGAGTCCTCCAGAGGAGTCGAGAAAACTGCCTTGGTCCCTTATTGTGGATGAGGTGATTCTTTAATTTAGGCCTTATTTTCCTCATCCATGAAATGGGGTAAGAAGAGGTACTGGGGTCCCCAGCGACCTTTCCAACGCTGATTTTCAAGGGCAGCGACCCCCTGCTCAGGTGAAGACCCAAATCCCTCCTCTTAGATTAATCCTCCGCGGGGCCGGCAATAGGGACGCGTCCCCTTTAAGGCGCCAGCTCGC
Source organism: Avahi laniger (assembly GCA_963575035.1). Lineage (NCBI taxonomy): Eukaryota > Metazoa > Chordata > Mammalia > Primates > Indriidae > Avahi > Avahi laniger. The sequence goes on along the minus strand of CAUYSK010000138.1, from coordinate 9,703 downwards.
CGGCGGCGGCGGCCGGAAGTGTTGAAGCCCGGCCTGGCGACGGCGGTGGCGGTAGCAGCCGTGGCGGCCTCTGCGCATGCTCCGTCGCCCGCCCGCCCTGGCCGCTCGCCGCCCGCCCGCCCGACGGAGACGGTGAGGAGGGGGAGGGGTGGGCGCTCCGGCGCGGGGTGGGGTGGGGGCGGGGGGGCGAGCGCGGGGGCCGCGCGGCGGCCGGCGAGGGCGGGCGGGAGCGCAGGGGGCGGGGGGCTGCTGCCTCCGCGGGCGCCTCCCCACGCCCTGTGCGTGCCGCCGCCGCCGCCGGGGAGCGAGCGGACGTCGCGGCGCCGCGGGGGGGGGTTGGGGGGACGCTGCCGCTGGGTCCGCCCGAGCAGCCGGGCCGCCCCCAGCGCAGCCGGCCACGCCGCCGGGGCTCGGGTCGCAGGCCAAGGGCGGTGGGGACCGCGAGGCCGGCACTGGGGGGGCCCCGGCGCCCCCGGACCGAGGGGCCCGGAAGTACGCTGCTGAGGGGCCAGGAGGGGCCTGAGCGCCTCCGGCCTGAGAGGCTCGGGCGCCCAGGACCCCGGCGAGGGGTCCGGGGAGCCTGGGGCATCCCCAAAGGCGGGGTCTGCAGAGCACCGGGCCTTTAGATGACGAGCTGGATAGAGGCCTGGGGCCCGCCCCAGGGGAGGGGGCAATAGGTGAGGGAAGCCCGGATGCCTGCCTGGGAGGGGAGACCTTCGGAACCTCGGTGGGGGAGCAAGAGCAGAGAGTGGGTTCTGCTGAGAAGAGGAGAGTCCAAGCTTCACCCGAGGGACGCGTTTATGGCCTCGGCCTTTCAGTCCAGGGGAGAAGAAACAGGTTCTTTTCCAAAGGCCAGGGGAACAAGGAAGAGGGAAAGAGAGCAGGCCCGGGCTTCCCATAGATAAGGGGGTGATAGGAAGACTCCCATAGCCTCCTGAAATAGAACTGAGAAAGGTCTAAATTTGAGGGGATGAAGGTGATTTTGAGTACTTCCTGATATGTAGGTGGAGAACGGGGTAATCCGTTTTGTCAGGTGTTGGGGAAACCTATCTTTTTGAGAGCGGGAGAGAAGATAATTGAGGGAAGTAGCTTAGGGTACTGCTTTCTTAAATGACAGGGGAATTGGCCAGATGTCATCTACTTGAGGGCCAGGAGAGATACAGGCAGACTCTTACCTGAAGGTCTCAGAGAGTGACCCACCAAACTAAGGCGAGTCAAGCCTTGACCTAGGGATCACTGGAAGGCTTGGCTATTCAAGGAGCACGTGGAATCCTAAATTCTCTCAAGATGAGGGAAATCTCAAAACTACTTCCTAGCACACACAAAAGAGGCCTTGATTGGTATCTAGGAGAACCAGGAAATGGGGTTTTCCTTCTTGTCTCTGCTAATACTACCAAAGTGCATTTGGGGGACATTTTCATTAAGTGGTTAGACTGCCTCTCCTAATTTGACAGTCTTATTTTATACCAAGTATGTATATTTAATGTCTACTGACTTAAATGATGACTTTTTTATTCATATTTACTTCAGCAAGCACATTGAATAACTAACTTCTCATCTTCATTGGGTTAAATGGGGCCTTATTTTGGTGTTGCTTTAAGCAGAAGTACCCTGAACTCTAGTGTGAAGACTCTCCAAAGAACTCTTATCCTATTGCTTCCTCAGACATCTACATAATAGTCTCTAATCTGTGACTTAATCCAGAACTTCACTTACCCTGGATATTTCCCTCCCAGTGTTTCTGTGTATTTACTTGTTGGCTTCATTACATCTGGTTGCACTCTGGATCATCTACTAAATGCATGAGACGGAATAAAGAAGCGGGTGAAATTAAGGAGTTTTGGCTTCAAGTAATAATAAAGTTTTAACTTGGAAATTTCTTAAGAAAACAGTCTATAAAAGTTACAATAGAGGCCAGGCGCAGTGGCTCACACCTGTAATCCTAGCACTCTGGGAGGCCAAGGTGGGAAGATCACTTGAGCTCAGGAGTTCAAGACCAGCTCTGAGCAAGAGCGAGACTCCGTCTCTACTAAAAATAGAAAAAATTAGCAAGTCAACTAAAAATCGAAATAAAAAATTAGCTGGGCATGGTGGCTCGCACCTGTAGTCCCAGCTACTTGGGAGGCTGAGGCAGGAGGATCACTTGAGCCCAGGAGTTTGAGGTTGCTGTGAGCTAGGCTGACGCCATGGCACTCACTCTAGCCTGGGCAACAAAAGTGAGACTCTGTCTCAAAAAAAAAAAAAAAAGTTACAATAGAGTGTGGAATAAATATGTTTTGGGTTAGAAAATTTCAGAATATCTGGCAGTATTCCTTTTCAACTACCAGTTCTAATGTCCCTGCAATTATGTGGCACTTGTGTTTACTTCAAACATAGCATCTTGCCATATTTTAGACATTGGGTTTTCAGGACACACGAAAATAAATTTAATTTAGAGTAAATCAGGTGTCATTTGTTTGGTTTTCTGATAGCTTATGTGGGCAGTAATATGCCTAGTTTCATGGTGTCTTTTTTTGTCTTTGAAAATAATTACAAAATAATTCTTAAGGTTTTCATATAAATTTGACATATTTCCTTTATGTGTGTTCACTTAGAATTATAGAGAGTGTTGTGTGATTCCACAATGAATACTCTAAGCCCTCTCTTATGAAATACTCAAAGGATCAACTCACTCATCAAGCCTCTGGAGTTTTTGTTGCTATAAATAAGAGCTACTTTTCACTTTACACTCATCTCAAAGAGATGGCCTTGCATTTAACCAGTGTAGTTTGTAGAACTGGTTTCAGGTTACTTGCAAGGAATATGGTATTTAGAGTAATGAGAATACTCAACCCAAACTTGCTTCTCTCTGAAGAATGTAAGAGTTGCCATGTTGAATCAGACCTTGTCTCTGACACTGAGAGACATATTGTGATGGTTATAATTATCCTCTATGATAAACTCTCAGAAGGCTAGAGAATCAGCGAGAACATTCTTCTTGGGTTCTAAGGGGTGGGAGGGGTAAGGAGTCAAATATGAGTTCTTATTGAGGAAGGTATCAATCAAGAAGTTAGTCAACCACTTATTGAGATGTTATAGAAGGGACTCAACCTTAGTATAGAGATTGAAATTAGAAGCATCATTCTAATTGTGCTTCTATACCCATTCCATCACCCATTAATTTGCCTAAGCTATTATAGGTTGAGCATCCCTAATCTAAAAATCTGAAATCCAAAATGCTTCAAAATCTGAAGTTTTGATTGCTGACATGATGCCACCTGTGGAAAATTCCACATACAGTACTTAACACAAACTTTGTTTCATGCACAACGTTATTTAAAATATTGTATAAAATTACTTCAGGCTATGTGTAAGGTGTATATAAAACAAATGAATTTTCTGTTTAGACTTGGTCCCATCCCCAAGATATCTAATTATGTATATGCAAATATTCCAAAATTTGAAAAAAAATGTGAAATTCAAAACACTTCTGGTCTCAAACATTTCAGATAAGGCATACTCAACTTGTAATTTTTAAAAAATTAAAGCATCTTTTTGGAGTAATAAATTCCTTAAAATTGCTACCTGCTAAAGTATTATATCTTTTAAATTAACTAAATATTTAAATAATTTAAATAAATAATAACAGAAAAGTGACAATTAATGAGTGTCCAATAAAAGTTAGCTGTGATTAGTATTTTAACTCACCCTACGTTTTTATAGTTCAAGTTTTGAAGATATTTGTTGGTTCAATTATTCTAGGATTTGATGGCATTTGTATACTTTATCATATCCCTTTTTGGCCTTTTCTAGATACAAGAGTCCTAATTGTTTTGGTTCTACTGCTGACAAGCCAGCTGAATCAGTCCATTGATTTTCTTTTTCTTTTCTTCTAGTTTTAAATTTTTAAGTAGTAGAAGTTCATATTGTGTACTGTAATACCTCGCAATTCCTTTTTCCCTGTAGGATACAATAGTGTCATGCATCTCTTTCCTTTCTGTAGTTCTTTAAGAGCAGGTATTGTTCATCTTTATATCCAAGAAGCCTAACTCTGTGCCTGATGTGGAGTAGAGACTCAGTAAATATTTGTGGAACTGGCCACAGTGATAAGCCATAAGCTATGTAGCTTAGCATAGCTGCCTATGCAAATTTATAACCCCTATGATAGCAAGGCAGAAAGTGCTAGAAGTCTTTTCAGGGAAGATGAGTCATTCATTGAACAAAAATGTATCACATAGCTGCTGTGTGCCAGATTTGTTTACAAAGTTTTAGGTAAGCAGTTTTGTAGACAGAAGTCTGATATTTGAAAACCATTTATTATACTCCTATGTCCTGGACACTGTTCTAGGTAGAGGTGACCTGCTGAATAAGAAAAGTCCTTGCTTTCCCAGGATGTACCTTCTGAGGGGAAGAGGCCAACAAAGTGAAATAGTGGTTGTCACAGGGTCACTGTATGGTGCTGAGGTAGCAAGATCACAAGCTCAAACCTAGTGAAGGAAGTCTTAGAAAGTCTCCCTGAAGAAGTGATATTTTAAATAAGTCATAGAAAGGTTAGGGACTAGCTAAAAGAGAAGAGAAAGAAACTTCCAGGTAGAAGAAACAAGTGTGAAGGCTCAGGTGAGGAAATATGGTATGTTTGAGGAATTGGAAAAAATGTAATGACAGGAACTCACAATGCGAGAAGACTTCTGAGAAATGAGGCTTAGCAGGGTGGGCAGATTGGGAGGATTTTGCAAGCCAAGTTAAGGTGTTTGCACACCTTAACACAACCACATCTAATAGCAACAGGAACCCACTAAAGGAGTTTCAAGTGAAGAAATGGCCTATGGCCTTTAGTAGGATCACTTTGGCTGCTCAGTGGAGAATGAATTGGAGGAGAGCAAGACCAGAGATGAGGATACTGATGAGAAGCAGCTGCAAAAATCCGGGCACTAGAGTATGGTGGCACAGAACATGGTGGTGGCAACACAGATGGAGAATGGGAGGATGATTAAAAGAGATATATACGTGGTAAAATGGATAGGATTTGGTGGTGGATTTCAAAGAAGAGAAAGAGACTAGTGTGGTGGCTCATGCCTATAATCCTAGCACTCTGGGAGGTCGAGGCAGCAGGATCACTTAAGGCTAGGAGTTTAAGACCAGCCTGAGCAAGAGCAAGACCTTGTCACTACAAAAAATAGAAAAATTAGCTGGATGTGCTGGTGCGCACCTATAGTCCCAGCTACTTGGGAGGCTGAGGCAGAAGGAGTGCTTGAGCCCAAGAATTTGAGGTTGCTGTGAACTACGATGACACCACTGCACTCTCCCCGGGGTACCAGAGTGAGACTCTGTCTCAAAAAAATCAAAAAGAGAAAAGAAAAAAAAAGAAAAGAAAGAGGAGTCAAAAATAACTCTTTAGTTTCTGGCTTGAGAAAATGGGTAGAAGGTAGCACCATCATCTGAGACAGGAAACATAGGAGCAGGTTTGAGAGGGAACGTGAGTTCAGTTTAATGTGCCTGCAAGACATTTTAGAGACTGTTGGATTAGAGGATATAGAATTCAGGAAAAGAGTTTAAATGTGAGAATCATAAAGTGCAGAAATAGAAGGCAGATATGAAGAATTTTAACTAGGTCATACACAAACAAAAATTAAATGAACCAACATATATCATTGCCTAAGATGAGCAGGGCTGTGGGAGGCAAAAAGATTTTTCAATAAGACACAGCACCTCCTCACAGAGAGTATAGTGCAGTTATGGAGATAAAGTTAGCTGCAATACAGGACACAGTGTGTATAAGCAGGAAAGAGCTACAAACCAAGTACAGAAAAGAAAATGGTTTGGCAGTGGCTCTGTGGAGGAATGGGCTTTGAACTGGGCCTTGAAGGGAGGAGATGAGGGAGAAGGACATTTCAGGCTTAGGGAATAACAAAGGTTGGCTGGGTGCAGTGGCTCACGCCTGTAATCCCAGTCCTTTTGGAGGCCAAGACAGGAGGATTACTTGAGCCCAGGAGTTCAAGACCAGCCTGGGCAACATAGCAAGACCCTGTCTCTACAAAAAATAAAATAAAAAAAAATCAGCTGGGCATGGTGGCATGTGCCTGTAGGTCCTAGCTACTCAGGAGGCTGAGGTGGGAGGACTGCTTGAACTCATAAGTTCGAGGCTGCGGTGAGCTATGATGACACACACTACTGTACTCCAGTTGGGAGGACAGAATGAGACCCTGTCTCTAAAAAAATGAAAATGAAATATAAAAAAAAAAGACTGGAAAATTATTTTGAGGCAATAAGGAGAGTCTGAGTACCATGCTTAAGTGTGTGTATCATAGGCAAATAAGTGATGTGAGAGAGCTGAGATGTGGATTAAGTCTTCTGAGTACCAGTCACATACTCAGACTTGCATCCATTGTGTGCCGGTTCTGTCCAGGCACAGCGCTAGTCATCTTCACACACTCACATATTTATATAAATATAGTGCTCTTACCCATACTTAAGTGACTCTCTCATTTCAACTGTGAGGACTGACAGCTGCAGAATCTCCTGGGGTCCTCTGAGTTTTCATTAAGATTGGGAAAATGCTTGGAGTTACTTTAGAGTCAAGGAGCACATGGTGCCGGACACTGGTTTCCTCAGTAGCTCTGCAAGGGAGATGTTGGGCAAGATCATATTTCCCTTCAGTCTGAGGCAAAGAGATATTAAGAAGTTCCTAGAGTTTGTACAGTTGAATTCAGCATTTAAACAACTACTCAATGTAAGTCATCTTCCCCTTCCCATGCAGCTCAGTTCAGTTAGTCACCAGATACTTAGTTAAGTATTTACAAAGGACAAAGGACTTGATGAAGTATAATGGCTGGTTGTGTGGAAAATAGATATGATTCCTATTTTCCAGGAGCTTACTGTTTGGGATGGAATTAGTGGTGTGCTGTAAACCAGCTCTCTAGAAAAGTAAAGTACTCTGATTTGTAGTGCTTATCAATTTCTATGGTCTATATACGTCCAGCATCACTGATGTCAAGCTACCAAGTTGATGTCACTAAACTTGGAGTTGAGAAGGGATATGCATAATCGGTTCACAGGAGCTGCTGGTTCCAGAACGCTGGATGAATCACACATTCTAAGAAAACCTACAATAGCAAATGAGTACTGAGGCATATCTGGAAAAATCAGAGCCTGTGTCAGCCCCTCCTCACAGTTCCCATCCTTTTCAGAGGGCCATGATCTCCAGGGTGGTCTTGGAATTGGTAGTCATTATCTTGGCATTCTTTTCCTGTGGTTGCCATCTTTTCAAACCAGATAAAGTTACTGATGCTTCTTGTTCCTGACAGCAGCCTCAGCTATCTGACTTCATGTGAAAGATGGCTAATGCAGAAGTGAGTGTCCCAGTGGGGGATGTGGTTGTGGTACCCACTGAAGGAAATGAAGGGGAGAACCCTGAAGATACTAAAACCCAAGTGATCTTGCAGTTACAGCCCGTGCAACAAGGGTAAGTGGCTAGAGATTTGGATATTCTGAAATATTTTGGGAGGTTTAAAGGGTGAGGAAATTAAAACTTTGTGATTGCTCAGCACAATGGAACATTTAACATCAACCAGAGCCGGCTAAGTTTTTTTTTTCTATAATACACTGTATTATGTGCTATATTCAACATTTTAATACTTATTACAACAGTTATTTGTTTCCTTGTATCTCTTTTTCTTTTCCACTGGGATCTCCTTGAGAGAAAATTACATGGCTCCCTCATCTTATTTATCCACAACAGTTACAGGGCCTCCATACATGTTTACCAAAAGACAGTGTAGTTAGGGTCAGAGGAGATCAGGCAAGACAGATACGAAAGTATTATAAGCTCTCTGAACCCTCACAGATGGGCAAATTATCAAATGTAGTCTATCAAAAAATATATATCAACTACCTACTATAATATACTATATTACAAAGGTGTTAAAAGAAATATAGCACATGGTTCCCACCATCATGGTGCTTGCAGTCTAGTTGTAAAAACCAAAAATACATATATATAAATAAGGAGATCATTTACATGGCAAAATCTAAGACGTGCTGAGTGGCATGGTTAGGAAGTGCTTTGGTGTTCAGAGATGAGTATGAATTTGAAAGAAGAGATAAGATTTAAAAAGGGGTTTTACGCTTGAGCCCAGGAGTTTGAGGCTGCAGTGAGCTATGATTGAGCCACTGTACTCCAGCCTAGGTGACAGAGCGGGACCCTGTCTTATAAAAGCAGAAGAAGGGTCTAAAAGGATAAATAAAAATTAGATCATAGAGAAGGGAGTGGAAAGTTCTATCTTGGGGATTGTATAAAGATTTCTTCATAGGATTCATAGAATTAGCAGTGTTCCTAGGAAAACACATAATCCAATCCCAATCTGAAATGTGCCTTGTCTTAAACATTTCTGTAGAGAGGCAGCCTTTCTTGGTAATTTAAAAAACATTTTAGTATAGAAGATTTCAAATATGTACACTATAATGAACCCTCATATAAGTACCCATCACCTGGCTTCAACAGTTATCAACAGATGGCTAGTCTTTTTTTTTTTTTGAGGCAGAGTCTCACTTTGTTGCCCTGGCTAGAGTGAGTGCCGTGGCATCAGCCTAGCTCACAGCAACCTCAGACTCCTGGGCTCAAGCAATCCTGCTGCCTCAGCCTCCCAAGTAGCTGGGACTACAGGCATGTGCCACCATGCCCGGCTAATTTTTTTTCTATATATTTTTAGCTGTCCAATTAATTTCTTTCTAATTTTGGTAGAGACAGGGTCTCGCTCTTGCTCAGGCTGGTCTCGAACTCCTGAGCTCAAACAATCCACCCGCCTCGGCCTCCCAGAGTGCTAGGATTGCAGGCGTGAACCACCATGACCGGCCTTTGTTTTTGTTTTTTGTTTTAATTTATTTTTTACATTTCAAAATATTACGGGGGTACAAATATTCTTGGTTACATGGATTGCTTTTGTAATGCTTGAGTCAGGGTTATAGGTGTGCTAATTACCCAGATAGTGTTCATTGTACCCATTAGGTAGGTTTTTGCCCATCCCCTTCTCCCTACTCCTCCCTTCTTGATTACCACTGAGTTTTACTTCCCTCTGTGTACATGTGTGCTCATCAATTAGTTCCAATTTAATAGCTAGTATATGTGGTATTTGTTTTTCCATTCTTTAGATATTTGACTTAGGATAATGGTCTCCAGTTCCATCCAAATTGTTGTAAAAGGCATTAATTCATCCTTTTAATGGCTGAGTAGTATTCCATGGTATACATATACCACATTTTGTCAATCCATTCATGAATTGATGGGCACTTGGGTTGATTCCACATCTTTGCAATTGTGAATTGTGCTGCCATAAACATTTGAGTGCAGGTGTCTTTTTGATAAAATGACTTCTTTTCCTTTGGATAAATACTCAGTAGTGGGATTGCTGGATCAAATGGTAGGTCTACTTTTAGTTCTCTGAGGAATCTCCATACTGTTTCCATAGAGGATGTACTAATTTGCAGTCCCACGAACAGTGCAGAAGCTTTCCTTTCTCTCTGTATCCATGCCAGCAATTATTATTTTTGGACTTTTTTTTTTTTTTTTTGAGACAGAGTCTTGCTTTGTTGCCCTGGCTAGAGTGAGTGCCGTGGCATCAGCCTAGCTCACAGCAACCTCAAACTCCTGGGCTCAAGCAATCCTACTGCCTCAGCCTCCCAAGTAGCTGGGACTACAGGCATGCGCCACCATGCCCGGCTAATTTTT
>CAUYSK010000137.1:0-10938 GCA_963575035.1 Avahi laniger | reverse complement strand
TTTTTGATTTGATCTTCGGCTTGACTGTTGTTGGCATATATGAATGCCTCAGATTTGTGTGTATTGATTTTGCATCCTGAGACTTTGCTGAATTCATTTATCAGTTCTAGGAGTCTCTTAGATGAGTCCTTGGGGTTTTCTAGATATAATATCATATCATCAGCAAAGAGCAAGAGTTTAACCTCCTCTGTCCCCATTTGGACACCCTTAACATCCCTCTCTTGCCTAATTGCTGTGGCAAGGGTTTCGAGCACTATGTTGAATAGAAGTGGAGATAGAGGGCAGCCTTGTCTGGTTCCAGTTTTAAGTGGAAATGGTTTCAATTTTTCCCTGTTCAATATGATATTGGCAGTGGGTTTGTCATAGATGGACTTGATAATTTTAAGGAATGATGCTCAGGGTATATATGCTCCCAACTGCTTTTAAAATGAAGTTGTAATTAGATGGAATAAGAGAATTGAAAATAGAAAAGTTCTCTGAAAGTAACAGCAAAGACATAAAATACCCTATTTCAAATATTGTAAAATATCATATAAATGGTAATCTTTTGGGCATATTTTACAAAATGCAATATATATAAATTAAAACCTGACTTTAGATCCACTCATAGATTTTTTTTTTGCCCAATTTTTTTTGTTATTATTATTCCAAGGTATTGTGAGGGTACAAACATTCTAGTTACACTTTATGTCTTTGCCTCACCCAAAGGCAGGTTAAAGGCATGCCCTTCCCTCCCTTTAGTGCTCCCCGTGTCCTTTAGTTGTAGATTCGCCCCCCATCCCCCTAATCCCTGGAGAGTATTTCTGCCATGTGATCACCCTAGTGTTGATCAGTTAGTACCAATTTGATTCTTTTGCCCATTTTTTAATGGGGTTATTTGTCCTTATAATATTGAATTGTAGTGGCTTTTTCATTTATTTTAGATACAAGTCCCTTATTAGACACATGATATGCAAAATTTTTCTCCCATCCTGTGGGCTGTCTTTACTTTCCAGATGTCATCCTTAGAAGCCCAAAGTTTTTAATTTTGATGATGTTCAGGTAGTTTATCTATTTTTCCTTTGTTGTTTGTGCTTTTGGTGTCATATCTAAGAAACCATTGTTTAATCCATGTTCACAAAGATTTACACCTATGTTTCCTTCTGAGAGTTATATAGATTTAGGTCTTTGATCCACTTTGAGTTCATTTTTGTATATGGTGTGAGGTAGGATGGAACTTCTTTTTGCATATGGATATTCAGTTGCCTCATCACCATTTGTTGAAAAGACTATTCTTTCCCCACAGAATTGTCTTAGCACCCATGTTGAAAAATCAATTGACTGTGAGGGTTTATTTTTGGAATCTCAATTCTACTCCATTGTGCTGTATGTCTATCCTTATACCAGTATCACACTATCTTGATTATTGTGGCTTAGCAGTAAATTTTGAAATTGAGAAGTTGAGGCATCCAACTTTGTTCTTTTTCAAGACTTTTGGCTTTTCTGCATCACTTGAATTTATATATAAATTTTAGGATCGGTTTGTCAATTTCTGTAAAGAAGTCAGCTGGGATTTTGATAGGGATTATGTTGAATCTATAGATCAACTTGGGAAGCACTGCCATCTTAACAATTTTATCTTCTGATTTATGAACATGGGATACCTTTCCATTTATTTAGGTCTTCTGTAATTTCTTCCAATGTTTTGTAGTTTCTAGAGTATAAAATTTGCACTTCTTTTGTTACACTTATTAACAAAGTATTAATAAAGTATTTTATTCTTTTTGATGCTATTTTAAATGAAATTGTTTTCTAATTTCATTTTTGGCTTGCTCATTGCTACTGTATAGAAATATTCATACAACTGATTTTTTTATACTGATATTATATCCTGCAACCTTGCAGAATGCCTTTTATAAGGTTGTATCTAGGGCTATCAAAAAACAAATAGTATAATGGTTCTGTACTGTATCAACTTAGCTAATCTGGAACTATGATTCTGAGAATACTCTTCCCTGTGTAATTATGAGTTCAGCTGACTATAAGAAAAAATTCTGTGAGATCTGGAAGGTGGAAGTGCAACAGCAATCATTATGCTCTAAAGGTTAAAAGTCGGGCACATGGTGTTGTTGCAGCTTGTGCATACTGTTGTTGATGGGCTAGCCCACTGCCAGGCCTATGCATCCCCCAGCTTTCACAAGATATTCTCCCTCAGATCCTCTGAATCCTAGGCCAGGTGCATGTGCACCTCTGTAGCGAAGAGTGCCCGCTCCTTCTGCAGCTCAGTCAACCATTTTTTATCAAGGCTAAAGGCACTAAGAAACATACGTGGACTCCAGTTTGTTCTTTCTCTCTGCTGCTTCACATCGAGCTTTCTTCCCAGCCTCAGTGCTGCTCTACATCTAGGCCTACCAAGAGAGTGAAAGGCAAAAAGACTACTTCAACATCTCCCACAACACATAAGGTCATGCATAGGTCAATCCTTTATTTTATACACTTCCACTCAAGACCTATGTTATTTATATTATTATAAATGGCATTGTTTTATAAATTTCAATTTCAGATTATCTTTTGATAGCATATAGACATTCAATTAATAGTTTTTGTTTTGTTTTGTTTTGTTTTTTGAGACAGGGTCTTGGACTGTAGCCCAGGCTAGAGTGCAGTGGTACAATCATACAGTTCACTGTAACTTCAAACTTCTGGGCTCAAGTAATCTTCCTGCCTCAGCCTCCCAAGCAGCTAGGACTACAGGTGTGCACCAACACATCCAGCTAATTTTTTGTAGAGATGGGGGTCTCACTATGTTGCCCAGGCTGGTTTTGAACTCCTGGCCTCAAGCAATCCTCCCGCCTCAGTCTTCCAAAGTGCAAGGATTACAGGTGTGAGCCACTGTGCCTGACTCTCAATTAATTTTTATATATTAATCTTATATACTGACTGTTTGCTAAACTCTTTATTAGTTCCAGCAGCTTTTAAAAAACAGATTTTATAGGATTTTCTACATGTTCATACATATGAATAAAAACAATTTCACTTCTTCCCTTCCAATTGGGATGCCTTTGGTTTCTTTATTTTCCCTCCTGCACTGCCAGCTAGAATCTCTAATACATGGTTGACTAGAAATGGTGAGAGTAGACATCCTTGTTTTGTTCCTGATCTTAGGGGAAAGCTTTTAATCTTTCTTTACTATTTGTGATGTTGGCTATAGGTTTTTCATAGAATGGAGTTCAACTAGCTATTTAAAACATGTTCAAAGATTTGGAAGAAAATATGAACATAATGAAGACAGAAAATGTGAGATATAAAAAAAGAACCAAACATAAATTCCAAAAACGAAAAATTCACTCAGAGGACTTGACAATAGAGTACACATTTCAGAGACCTATAAAACTGAAGATTCAGCAATAGAAACTATCTAAACTGAAGCACAGAGAGAAGTAAAACTTAATAAGAAAATTAAAAAAAAAGAGCCACACGGCCACAGTGACCTATAGGGCTGTATTAGTGGTCTAATACATGAAACTGGAGTCTTAGAGGGAGAGTTAACATAAAATAAATTTGAAAAAATAATGGTCAGAAAAAATTTAAATTTAATGAAAATGATAAACTCATAGATCCAAGAAGCTCAACAAAATATAAAATAGAATATACATAAATAAAACCAATTCAGAGCACATGATCATCAAAATGCTGAAAATTAGGTAGGAGACAAATCTTAAAAGTAGCCAGAGGTAAAAAGACATATTACATACAGAGAGACATATATAGAGAGACATATTACATACAGAACAAAGAATAACTGCTAACTTCTTGTCAGAATCAATGCAGGCCAGAATGACATCTTTAAACTGCTATAATTTTTTTTAAAAAAATTTAGAAAAAATATGAATAAAAAAGTCATCTTTAAACTGGTATACTCAGCAAAAATATTCTTTAAAATAAAGGTAAAATAGATATTTTTAGACAAACAGAAGATGAGAGAACTCTAGTTAGCATACTGGTATTTCAAGGAACTTTAAAGGAAATCTTCAAGGTGAAAGAAAAGTATAGAAAACTGAAACTCAGATCTACATAAAGGAATAAAGGATACTAGTTGTGGAAGTTACAGGAGGATGTACTCCAATAAAATGAGGAAGTAAACCAAGAAAGAAGACTACATGGGATACAGGAAGGAATAAGAGATCTAATACAAGAGTGAAGCAAAGGGACTCCCCAGCTTAATAGTGAAGAGAGAACATAAATGACACTCTGTTTCAGGTATAAAGGGCAACAAGTCCAGATGGGAGCAGACATCATGAGAGAAAAAGGGAAAATTGTTACAAAACTGAATGCCTCTGAACAGGGGTGATCTCATAATTGGTAGCCTGAAACTTACACAATATTTGGGCTCTCTCTGAGAAAAAGAAGACAAAATTAAATGTGACAGTAATTTTTACATAGAATGAGGACAGATCATTAAGATTACATATTTTAAAAAGCTGACAAATACCAAAAATATCACAAAATCCTGAAAAATAACCTAGTATTTTTTATTAACTACCCAAAAGACTTTAAAATCCTTATTTTACAGGATTTGGCTACATATTCATTGATTGCCACTGCATACAATAATAATTTTGTAGCAATTTCCCATGGAAGAAAGAAGATATTTTAGTTTTTCCTTTAAAAAATAATTTGAGGATAGTCTCTTCAACAAATGGTTCTGGGGAAACAGGATGTCCACATGTGAAAGAATAAAGGTGGATCCCTACCTTACACCACATACAAAAATCAACTCAAATGGATTAAAGACCTAAATGTACACCTGAAACTAACTATAAAACTACCTGAAGAAAACATAGAGGAGAAGCTTCATGACATTAGATTTAGCAACGATTGCTTAGATACGACACCAAAAGCACAGGCAACAAAAGCAAAGATAGACAAATGGGACTACATCACACTTAAAAACCGTGCAGCAAAGGAACACAACAGAATGTGTTCACAATGGAGTGAAAAGGCAACCTACAAATGGAAGAAAATATTCTCAAACCATATATATAATAAGGGGTTAGCATCCAGAATATATTAATATTAATGCAAAGAACTCTTACTACTCAACAAAAAAACCTGACAAAAAATGGGCAAAGGACTTGAATAGACATTTATCCAAAGAATACATACAAATGACCAAAAAAGCATACGTAAAGATGCTCAATATCACTAATCACGAGAGAAATGCAAATCAAAACCACAATCACATATCACTTCATACCCGTTAGGATGGCCACTATCAAAAAAAAGTAAAAAGAAAATAACAAGTGCTGGTAAGGATGTGGAGAAATTTGAATCCTTGTACATTGTTGGTGGGGATATAAAATAATATAGCCACTACAGAAAACAGTATAAAGTCTCCTCAGAATTAAAAATAGAATTGCCATATAATCCAGTAATCCCAATTATTTGTATATGTCCCAAAGAAATTAAAATAGAATTTCTTCCTTTTTTTTTTTTTTTCGGAGACAGAGTCTTGCTCTGTCACTAGGGCTAAAGTGCTGTGATGTCAGCCTAGCTCAGAGCAACCTCAATCTCCTGGGCTCACACAATCCTCCTGCCTCAGCCTCCCCAGTAGCTGGGACTACAGGTGCACACCACCATGCCCAACTAATTTTTTCTAATTTTAGCAGAGATAGGTCTCGCTCTTGCTCAGGCTGGTCTTAAACTCCTGACCTCAAGCAATCCTCCTGCCTCAGCCTTCCAGAGTGCTAGGACTACAGGAGTGAGCCGTTGTGCCTGGCTGAAAACAGAATTTCAAAGACATGTTTGCACACCCATGTTCACTGCAGCATTATTCACGATAGTCAAAGAGATGGAGGCAACCAAAATGTCCATTGATGGATGGATGGATGGATTAAAACAATGTGGGGTGTGTACGTGTGTGTGTGTGTGCGCATATATATATATAGTGGAATATTATTTAGCCTTAAAAAAGAAGGAAATCCTGCCACATGCTACAACATGGATGAACCTTGAGGATATTATGCTAAGTGAAATCAGTTCGTCACAAAAATATAAATATGGCATGATTCCACTCATATACAGTAGTTAAAGTAGTCAAACGCATAGAAACACAAAGTAGAATGTGATTACCAGGGGCAGGGGAAGGGGAGGGCACTGGAAGTTGTTCAATGGATATAGAGTTTCAATTTTGTATGATGAAAACGTTCTGCAGATGTGTTGTATAATAATATACATATGCACTACTGTACTGTATACTTAAGAATGGTTAAGATGGTAAACTTTGTTACGTGTTTTTATATCACAATAAAAAAAATAATTTAAATCTGGTAAAGAGAAAGCCAAAGAAAACTAAAAAATGTGGTAGTGATGGGGGTTGGTGGTATTGATACAAAACGTGACTATATATTAATAATTCTGCCTTCCCAACTGGATCAAGGAATATACCTTAAAGATAGATACCATTCTTTTTCAAATCTGAGTAGTAGTTAAGACAATTCTTAGTTATTAGAAAATACCAGATGAATGAATAACAAACGAAAACAGGCAAGGGTGGAAGAAGCAGAGGAGCACACAGTCCCTGAGATCAAATATGACTAAGGACACTGAATCTTCAGTGAATGATAGTACATCTGTGGCCTGAGTGATATCTACAAGTGAGTAACAGTTTCTCTCCAGGCATAAAATGTAGGACGTGATATAAAATATTCAAGAGATACATGACTCACTTTTTTTTTTTTTGGAAGGGGTATGGGTTTTCAGTGTGCTTTGAGCACACAAAGACCTAGATAGGACAGGTTCTCGGACATGGAGGAGAATAAAACAATGGAGAGTGGAGTCTTTTATCCTATGGTCATGTTTCAGGTCAAACAGTCCTTTCTTCCATAGCCCTTCTTGGCTTTGCTCTGGAAAATTCCATGTTTCATCTCCTTGTCACCTCCCTCCATGAGCTCTGAAGCAGACGGTAAGCCTATGGCGTCTCCTGCTTCTTGCCAAGGATCACACCTTTTGGCAACACCTTTTATTCACTCACTCACTCACTCACCTACCAACTCTAGCAAAGTGTTGGAAATTCAAAGCTGGGTAAGACATGGTCCAACAATGTAGCTGTTGGTAAGGGGCCTGATTATTTCTGCGGGACCAGTACATTACTTATTTCCAAAGAAATATAAGCCTTGACATCACTACTTAACATCTTTTATGTTACCAACCACTGTGGAAATTTAAAAATTAACTTTTCTATTCTAGTAGAAAGAGGACAAGAAGAAAAAACCTTGCTTTTGTAATTCTGGCTCTATAAAGAAAACATGGAGGGTCCCCTTTTGAAAGTATTTCTCGGAGACAGTTCATCTCCGGCAACACATGAGTGTGCGTGTGTGAGGCCACTGTTTATTCTAGACTTTCTGAAATTTACAAATTGAAACAAATAATGGTGGAGACATTTGCAACTATGGAAAAAGGGTGTTTACAAAGTGGGGGAAAATAGACTAAATAGGCTTAGATTATATAAAATTTCTAACACGCCATGGGATGGACTCTACAACAACAGAAGGTGCAAAGGGCTGTGAGTCATACTTATTGTGGCAATTAGATACTTTTAGAGATTTCCTAAATATGTCCATTTTAGAAAACAGTATCGACATGTAAGGTCATCTTGGTAAGCCCTAAAGACACTAGACAGGAAAGTTTTCCTAGGCCTCTTGTTTCATCTCTCCACTCTTAGATACAGCTTCTCAGATACCACGTCTTAGTCTAGTGTTAAATCATTCAAGCCCAAGGTGCTTCCCACACTTTCCTTTGGAAACTAATTCCCCCTTCCCAAACCTTTCCTCAAATTGTTCAGGATGAATTTTCTTGTGAGGAGCATGTAAGAAAGAAGATCATCCTTTTAATAGCTATACATCAGCTATTTTCTTTGTCCACTGATGGCTCTGTGTGTGTGTGTGTGTGTGTGTGTGTGTGTGTGTGTGTGTAGGTTTATCTGTCTCTTTTTAAAAAATTTGTTCTGTCATTGGTGTCTAATCTTTTTCTTTAAGGTTATTTGCCTCCTTCACCTATTAAACAGTTTCTTTTTAGCGTTGAATGTCTTAATCAAGTACTTGGGAAGTAACTAACTCCTCAATACTAGAGTACAAATGAGATCAAATTCTAAACCACAAGCTTATATTTGCTAATTTGATTGTTACAGAAGTGTCCATATGAAAATCATCAAATTACTTGTTAATGATCAAAAGAAGTGTGCCTAGGCTGGGCTTGAAGGCTCACACCTGTAACGCCAGCACTTTGGGAGGCCGAAGTGGAAGGATCGTTTGCAGCCAGAAGTTCGAGATCAGCCTGGGCAACACAGCAAGACACCATCTCTACAAAAAATATTTTTAAAAAATTAGCCAGGTGAGTTGTAGTAGTCCTAGCTATTTGGGAGACTGAGATGGGATCCCTGGAGGCCAGGAGTTCAAGGTTACAGTGAGCTATGATCACACCACTGCACTCCAGCCTGGGTAACAGAGTGAGACCCTGTCTTGGGGGCGGGGGGAGGGGCAGGAGGGGGAGGTATGCCTAGAATAGGTATCATTTTAATGAAAGTGAGGTCAAGTTTCCCCCATGTAGAAACTGACCCTGACAAAGACATTTGTCTTTTATATGGGAGCAGCAGAGAGAATAACCATTCCCCAGTTCACTTCACAAGAGAAGGTGTTATTACAAAACGGAGCGCCTTCACAGGTGCTTATTACAAAAATAGAGAGTCAAAGATTTTTTAGGACAAAGGTGAGGACCATGGTCATCTCATCTTTCTTCCAGACAGCTCAGGACAGCACCACACACCCAAACACTGGCAAATATACTACTTGATGGAAAAAAAAGAATGATGATTTTATACAGTAAGATCCTCAAGTTCATTTCTTTATCAAGTGAGCTTGCTTCACCAAGTTTGGGCATGAATTGGCAATCCTTATCCAAAGCCAACAAGATTGTAGACACCAGCCCCACAGAAGCAGGAATTTGGTCTTGAGTACTTAATCTGTTTCATCCTTGTACAAGAAGGTAAGGAATAGAAAAATTATTGAATATCTATTTTGTATCAGCTACTATGCAGTACCTCATTTAATCCTCAAACTATTCCAGGGAAGTAACTAATGTTATATAACCCATACAAGGCTACACAGCTAATAATAATGATTAAAAAACCCTAAAAAACAGTGGGATTAAATTCAGGACTGTCTGCCTCCAAATATCATATTCTTCTTTCTACAAGGCAGTTTCTTTCTAGCATACTTCTAATATCCTGTTAATATTCTTAAAATATGAACCATAATTTACTGCTTAGCTCTCTTTTTGGTTCAGATTTTTAAAACTATTTTAAAATGAAATATTACATATAGAGCTGAAATCTGTACACCCTTTCCCAGTCCCATTTCTCCGGCATTGCCAATATTAGACTATTCTTATTCTTCTGTAATCTATTTTTTTCTCTCAATATATTTTTAAGATTTACCTGTGTTACTATATATAGGTTTTTTCATTCATTTTTACTGCTATACAATGAATATATCATGATTTTTTAACTCATTCTTTTTTCATCAATAATAACGAGTCTTCTTTTATACACAAGTCAGAATTTTCTCTGGATTATATGCCTAGAGGTGGAACTACAGCATCCTAGAAGTAACAATGATGACTAAGCACTTTATATATACATTAACTCACATAATCTTCACAATAACCTTATGAGGATTCTGTCATTATACCAATTTTACAGATGGGGAATAATCTGGCTCTAGAATTTATGCAACTTTACTAGACATTGACAATTATACTCCAATTATAGCAATTTAACTTCTACCGACAGTGTATGAGTATCCACATTCTTGTGAACACTTATGGTCAGAGTTTTAGATTTTTGCTATTATGATATGAAGTACTAAATTCTCCCATGTGGACAACCATTTGCCCCAGCAAAATTTATTGAACAGTCCATCTTTAGCACTGATTTGTCATGTATCAACTTTCCACATATATGTGGATTATGTTCCACTGTCTGTCTCTGTAACAATGGTATTGTTAATTTCTGTCTTAATTATTACAGCTTTATAATACATTTTAATATCTGGTAGGACAGAAATTAAATAGGATTCAAATGAAATTCAAAATAGCTCTGTTTTCTTAAAAATTATTCCTTGCTGGCTTTGACCCTTTGATCTTCTGCAAGAAGTTCAACATCACCTTGAAAAATTCTATGGAAAAAAACATGTAATGGGTATTCTCTGATCAATCCTTCAGATCCACTTTCCCCTCTTCACTTGGCTCTACGTCCCGTGAGGCTGACCTAGAGATGGGCTCTTCTTATACTCAGCTAACGAGAGCCAATGGCAGGAGAACGAAGGGCAGGAGGAGAAACAGATCAAGGTATTTTTCCCCTTGGCTCCCTTGTCCTTGTGTCCAGGTGAGTAGCAGCTGTTCTCTTCTGAAGGCCTGTCGGGTGGGTAAAGCTACAACACTGTCTAGGTTCTGATGAGTGCTTCACCCCCTTGCAGCTTCAGGCCCAGGGGCTCTAAAGGTGTCTTGCTTTTGCTAGCTTAGCGTGCTCCACCTTCCCCTGCCAGTTTCTTGGTTTCCCTAAGCTTTGTCCACACCTTTGTGAACAGGGTCTTCATTAACTCTCTTCAGGAAACACTTCTGTGTGTGCCATTGGTTTCCTGCCAGGACTCTGAGTAATTCAAAACTTACTACGGTTTTCACTGGAATTTCATTTAATTTCCAGATTAATTTGGGGATAATTGAAAACTTCAAAATACTAAGTCTTCCTATCTATGAACATGTTATATTCATTTATGTGGGTCTTCTTTCATTCCTTCAGCTTTGCTTTATCTATTTCTTATAAAGAGTTTATATGTGCTTTCTAAGAATTATGCCTACTTTCTTCATGCTTTTGATTATTATTGCAAATAGGATCTTTTTTTC
>CAUYSK010000132.1:0-29178 GCA_963575035.1 Avahi laniger | reverse complement strand
AGGATCTATGTGAAAGGCAAGAGGTTACCATTTAACACAAGTCTGTTTATCCACATTCTGGTTTTAGTAGCCTAGCAGCCCAGTGCCAGGAACAATTGGAAAAAGAAAATGTGAAGGATCTCTGTGCCAGGGTATTCTTTGTGGCTACTTAAATATATGTAACAATTTATCTGTTTAAAAGTGACTTCATATCTATTCACTTGTGTTATAGTCATCATTATTTTTAAATGTAATTAAGGCAGGTATTGTTGTTTTTGTTCTTATTGTTGATGTTCTTTTTAGGCAACAAAGGTTTAAAAAAATGAACTGTCCAAAATCAAAAAGGGAAAGTATAATTTCAAATTCAAGTTTGTTTCTGAGTGATGTAAACTGTTCACTAAAATAATGAAAACAGTAACTAATAATTATTGATCCAGTACTATATGCCATCTCTCTCTATATTATCTAATTTAAGCTGCATAATAAGCCAATTGAATTAGTATTGTTATTCCCCAATTTGCATTTGATGAAAGAAACTAAAACCCTAGGAAGTGAGGAGATTCACTTCAGATCAGATAATAAATGCGTAAGTTAGAGCTGAATGCAGGTCTAACTGACCACGAAGCAGGCACTTTTGTACATTTGTGCCCTCTCTACCCAGTTACCTGGCCATATAGCCATCTTAAGGTAAAGAGACCAACTCATTTGTTTGCCTTTTCCCTTTTCATTTCAGCATGGCCCTCTGCTTTTCTGAATCCCTTCTATAATAACTGTTGCATTATGTTATTTTCAATTTTGTTCCCAGACAGCTATCCAGTCCCCCGGACTATAATGTAATAAGACAAAAAGCATTGAACATACTGGCTTATCCTAGATTGAAGTTCTTGTTCTGTTGCTTATTGTCTATGTGCAAAAATCACTTGAAAAAGTCAATTTACTCTAAGCCACAGTTTCCTGGTGTAAAATAGGTAGATGGTACATCCTCTGCCCACTCATAGATTTATACTAAGTACAAAAGTAGGTAACAAATGCATATCTTTGTAAACTGTAATTTTTATTAGAATGTATATTTAATTCATTTACCTTAACAATATTTTATTAACAACATGTTTATTTACTGAGATAATAATACTAAATATTTCTACTCAGGGCATTGAGTTTTGTTGATTTACATACATTATCTTCTGTACCACAATACTGAAAAGTAAATAAAATACTCCCCACATTGCATATAAAGAAACTGAGGCTTGAGTTGTTTGAATAATTTGCCCAAAGTCATACATTTGTCAACAAAATATTTTCCTCCTCTGTAATAACTTGATTTATATTAACCAATGACACAGAGACTGACTCCATAGAGGGAGAAAAAATATAACAACAAATGGCATTCCATCTTGAATAATTTCAGAGAAATTGTGATTTAATTATAGCTGTGATACCATGCCAGCACACTGCTTGTCTCTGATATGAGAGGCAGATAAAATACCAAACAGTCTCCCAAGCTAAGATTGGACAACTTGACCAAGCTGAGGAATTAGTTATTTGCTAGGGGCATCAATAAAGGATTTTCATCAGTGCCACTCAACAAAATTGTATCCAGTATTCATTTATTATCTCAGATGCAAGCCACAAATGTTTACACTGTATATTCATTAATTCATCTGCATATGAAATCTGTCCTTTAGGAGGGACTTTTCTAGGACATATTAATTTTAATCATAACATTAATATAATTTGGATTTTGTTTCTCTTCCTATGCCACTCATTCATTCACTTACTAGCAAATAGTGCATTTACTAGTGTATTATTAGTAAATATTTCTTGAGCATCAATTATAGGTAAAATATTTTATTTAAAGACTATAAAGACATGGAATACTAAGGGGTGGTTTATAGACAAGGATTATTGCCCCCCTCTTTTTTATCACCTGGTATTCAAGAATCAAAAATCATCTAAGACTCATGAAGAAATAAATAGTGCCAATAACCTCAGCTTTCGAACACAGATCCCAAATCTATCATATTAGCTATGAAATTGTGGTTTGTGAACAGTGGTTTCTGAGTCACGGGTCCATGAACCAGTGACGACTTGGTGGAATCTCCTGGATAATGTATTAAAATTATAAATTTTTGTGTTACATTAATATCAAAAGATTTTAAATCAGTAAGTCTGAAGTGGTCTCAAAAATATTTATTTTTTATTATAGGTTATCCTGATGCGCATTAAGTTTAGGATCCATTGACTATATTAATATATATTACTTTTTGAGAAAATACTAAAAATTTAGGATTCTCCTCAATTAACATGTGTGTACTTATGTAAAATAGAAACTACATATAATTTCAGAGGACTTGTGGAGTTTCTACAGCCCATTTACACATCCTTTGATGACTGTGGAACAAGATTAAGAACTCTTGATCTAGAAACATGTCCTTATTTTGCAGCCCTTAGAATACAGGACAGGCACAGGATAGACATCAATATTGTCTGAAGAAGTAAGGGAAACTGAGGTCTAGGGAAATCAAGACTCTTTCAAAACAATATAGCAATTGTAATATTGCGAGTTATTCTTTCTAAGGGAAAATATCAATTTTTTAAATTCTCTCCTTGTGTGAAAACATTCATCAGATTGATCAAAAAAGAAAAAGTATTGGCTATATTTGGTTAAAGTGAAGAAAATAAAATCCCAAAAAGATTTAGCAGGATTTAAAAAGGGCAGATTTAAAATTTACTGGATATCGGGGAGCATCATTTATGAATACTCTTGTCTTACTGTCATTAGCTGAAAGATTTGAGATTTTAGTTAAGAGACAGGGTGCAAACATTAACTAGGCATTGGTGGATGTCTTAGCAGAATGAGGTTATAGGAATGGATATCGGTGACTCTGTATTGGTTACATCATCTCAGTTTTAGCTTCAGATCAGCGATACGCAAAGCGCACAAGACAAAGAGAATGTCCCTTACATAACGATGTAAGTAAGACCTGAAATATAAGAATTAATGATTTTGGCAACTGAACTGGTTGGCTCCTACTATGCTCTGACATCTTAAGCTTCAGAATAGTAAGTCACAATGCACTTCCCTCCTAACACATACACATGTCATACACAGAGAGGGAGAGAAATGTTGGAAAAGGGGTATGTTTTGTTTATTATAGACAAGTTCAGATAAATCATTTGAGCGAGTTTGTAAATAATCATACTGCAATGGTAGATGTCATTGATAGACACTTCTAAGGCATTCTTACTTAGGTTATATTTGATTTTAGTACGTAGTTTTTGAACTCTTGTTCATGCAAAACCAAATGTTCAGAGAAAGCATATGCGGGGAACCAGGGCTGGGGTCCAGTGTGGTGGGGGCGGAGAGGGCACCTGCACCGACAGAGCAGCTCCGCCTTATTTTTGTCTAAAATATTGAGAATTTTCACAATATTTTGTTTGAAAAGAGAAGCTCTGTTTTTTTTTAAGTATAGAAATCACTGCTTAAAAGAAACATTTAATTTTCTGAAACTTTTTAAATCAAGTAGTATTCAAAATGTCCTATACAAATCTGATATAAAACTTTAATTCATCCATACTTTTTTGAAGAAGCCTAAATGTCCCAGCTTTGTAACCTGCATGGAGCCACACTGTCATTTGGAGACAAAGTTCACAGAGATACCATCTCACACAATGTTGCCTGAAATCCAGCTCCCATATCATGGTGCATATAGTGTTGTACTCCTCAAAGGTCTTTCTGGAGGAAATTACCTCAGGGGACTGTCTAATTGTCAAGAAAGTGACCAACACTTTTCAAGGTATAGCTTGTCTATAAGCAGCATGTAGTAATGGAAATATAGGGTTGAAATCAGACAGATGTAGTTTCTAATCACAGCTCTACCATGAGCTAGCTCTTGTGAAAGTCTTAAACAAGACAGTTTAACCTGAGAGCTTCATTTTTGTAATGCAGAATTAGGATAATATTTTCCATTTTGTAAGGTAGATGTGTGAATTAAATGAACTAGCACAGTTAATTGGAAGTTCAATAAATAATCTAGAGTCCTCTTCAGAAACTTGTGGAAAAATGAGAAAGATGGATAAAAAGCCTGTAATGTGACAACTTTGAGAATTCTATCAGCTTGGATAAGGAGAGGAGACCAGCCCAATGGCTTTGGAAGATGTGCAGACAATCACATGGTCAGATAAGCCACTTCCACATTCCCTCTGAGGTCTCAAGACAACATTCACCAGGTCTCTAGCCTCTGTAAACCCTGAGACACATTTAATTAGTGTAAGTAGGAATTTGTTTTCCCCAAAAAAGGATGAATTCAAACTTGATCCAAGTAAGCAAATTAATTTTAAAAACCATATATTGATAAAAGTATAAAAGGAAGGGGTACAATTTCCTCCATTTTCGTTATAATGCTCTTCACCTAAATGACATAAGGGTTCATTTCATGATCAGTATGGATTCCAAGAATTGAGTGTCCCAGTTACATGTTATAAGCACCAGAGAGGCATGAATGCGAGTTAATTGCCAGGAAGAGACTGTTGTAATTATCTTGCCATTTCATTTTCTTGAAAATATTTAGCAAAAAAATCTGGTGGAGGGCTAAAATTACCAGGGCTCTCCTAACTGAAATAATACTAGAGTAATGTATATGAATTTTAATGATTTGAGAATTCCAAGGTGGCATTTACTCAAATATAGTTTTTTGTTTTCTGCTTTGATTCTCTTGTGACAATTGTCCATCCCTTTCCATAATGATCTTCCACACAGTTCTCTAGTGAAGAAAAATTGTCTTTGCTTTTCACAGCAGTAAAGCCATCATAAAACTGATTTTACAGTACTGTTAATGTCTTTATATTTTTTGAATCATCCTTTGTACTTTAGGTGCCCTAGGGACAGGGCTTACATCTTTATTATTTACTGTTGTATATCTAGTTTGTGCCTTGTATTATCTTTTATTATTTAGCCATTCTTGCGGGTGTGTGACAATAACCCATTGTGGTTTCTGTTTGCAGTTCCTTGATGAGTGATGATGTTGAGTGCCATTTCATTTGGATAGCCTGTTTGTGACGTGTCTGTTCACACCTTTGCCCATTTTTCTAATGAGTTGTATGCATTTACTTATTGATTTGTTGGTAGGAATTCTTAATATATTCTGAATATATCATATATTATATATAAATATTTTTATATATAAACACATAAATTATACTTTTTTACTTACTCATCTTTTAAATCATTCATTAAGTGATTCATACAATTACTTATTACATATCTAATATGCATGTTCCAAGGACAATATCAGTGATCGGAATTAGTAAGAATTATTTTATAAATAATTGATATATATTTACAGAAGGAGAATGTGAGTAAATTTGGGGATAATAAATGGCAAACTGGGAAGAAGTACTGTAGTTTTGTGCTTCTGAATAACCTATAATCTCTCACCTAGACGTCCTGAGTATCAAAGCCATTTTATAGTACGTCTTTTACTGGTGGAATAGTCACCATTATAGGAACCAGGAAAAGAAAATTTTCACATTTCCTTGAATGTTAAGTAGTTCTAAAAATATAAATTGTACATACATCTTTTAAGTATATATTGGGGAAGGCACATTTTATGAGTAATTGATAAATAAAATTCTCTTTAAAAATAAAATTTATGATGAGCAAGATGGTTTATTCATTAAGTAGATTTTAACACTTAAATGATCCTTTTATTAAAGACATTTCAAAGCTTTTTGTTACATAAATTTTATTTAGTACCACTTTTTTTTGAGCTTAGTTAATTGTTGATTTATCTTGTAAAGGTGCAGTGAGGTTAGCTTCTTAATTTGACAGATTAATCATATAATGATTATATGAGCATCACATTAATGACAATAAGTGAATGACTGTTAAATGATGAGTCTGATTTCCTTCCAGATAAAAGAGGTATATCTAGCTTGCTTTTATTATTAGAGGTTAAAGTCTCTTTCATAGAATTTATTAATTAATATAATAATCTTTCATTTAGTGAATCAATAAATGGTTCAATCAGTCTATTGATAATATTTATTATCTCAATCTCTGGAAGGCCCTATACTATGTACTGAGTGTGCACAAAAATACAGAAGCCAGGGTTCCTCTCCTCCAAGTCGATGTAGTCTAGCATTGGAGATAAGCCACGTAACTGAAAATAAGTGTATATGTCATAAGCAACTTATAGAGAAAGGACTATGACCATTTAAGGAAGGATTCAAACTCATGAAAAGATGGTGTTTTTAGTGAAACTATGGAGGACTGGGACGAAAACAGAAGCAGGATACAGACCATTTATACTGAAGTTGATCAAGATGGTAGCCTTAGCCACCTGTGAATTTTAAGTTTAGATTAATTAAAATAAGAGAAAATTAAAGATTCAGTTTCGTACTTGAACTAGATTCATTTCTTGTTAACAGCCATGTGTGACTCATGGCTGTCACACTGAGTGACACAAAGAGAGGGTACTTCCTCTTCCTCTATCATAGAATATTCGCTTAAATCAGGCTGACCTAGACAAAAGAGTGTGAACAACACTCGGGGTAAAAGATTTTACAGATTATCTATATAAAAGAGTAAATGTTTTAGTTGATCTAAATTTTGGGAATTTGAAGGAAAATGACTAAATTTACAAAAGCTATATTTATCTTTTTTCAAAAATAAATTAACATTAGCTTAGTGTAACTTTTTTACTTTATAAACATTTTGATTTTTTAAGCCTTTTTTTTCACTTCCCATTTCTCCCCAACCCTGTAGCTCTAAGAAACCACTAATTTACTTTCTACCTCCACAGATTTACCTATTCTGGATACTTCATATAAATGGAATCACATAATATTTATTAACTTTTTGAGTCCTTTGCAATAACTCTTAGCTTAAAACACAAATACATTGTACACCTGTACAAAAATATCTTCTTTATTTATATCCTTATTCTATAAGCTTTTTCTAGTTTTTAATTATTTTATTTTTACACTAAACTTTTTGGTGAAAAACTAAGATACACACATTAGGTCAGGATCATCAGTATCACTGTCTTCCACCTCCACAACTTGTCCCACTGGAAGGTCTCCAGGGGCAATAACATGCATGAAGCTGTCATCTCCTGTGATAACAATGTCTTCTTCTGGAATACCTCCTGAAGGACTTTCTTAAGGCTGTTTTACAGTTAACATTTTTTTAATAAGTAATAATAAGTAACTATAAGTATAGTAAATACACAAACTAGCAACATAGTCATTTATTATCATTACCAAGTATTATATACTGTATATAACTGTACACGCTATACTTTTATACAAATGATGGAGCGGTGGGTTTGTTATCGCCAGTATCACCACAAACACAAGAAGAAAGCAGTGCACTATGATGTTTTGACAGCCACAATGTCCCTAGGCAACAGGAATTTTGCAGCTCCATTATCTCATGGGACCACTTTCATATGTGTGGTCTATCGTTGACCAAAATGTCATAATGCAATGCATGATTGTAATGTGATTGATGCTATTTTAAGTGTTTTATGAATCTCGTTTAATATTTAATATCCATTTAATATTCCTAAAAACTCTATGAAAAAAGATTAGTGTTTCCATCTTCTTTTAGCAAATGAGAAAACTGAGGTTTTACATTTTTAAATAATTTGTCTGAGCTCACCCAATAGGTATGCAGTAGAACCAAGATTTGAACCCAGGTAGTTTGAGTCCAGAAGTCACACTTTAATGTAGAACACAATACACATAGATCCTTTTGGTTCCAAAGCTCATGCTCAGATTTAGAGAGGAGGAATCACAAAGTTCAGTGACTCGACTAGTTGTAGAATATGGACAAAAGGGAAGAACTAAATTTTTAAATATCGCTGCCATTCATTTAGGAATGTGTAATAACTGTAATCTGAATTCATACTGGTCCCAAATAAACCCTGAGTTCACATTATCACTGCTCTGGCCATATTAATGTAATGAAAAATGTTCTGGTGACTTCCATGAGAATTAACCCTAAGATTAAAGGGCAAGGGGAGCAAGAATGGAAACACTGACCAAGGAGAGTAAAAATGAATGTACTTTGAGGAAGAATGTCCTTGTGACTGCACTGATGGGGACGGGAGTTTTCAGTAACACGTGCAGATGATCACAGCAAGCTCAGGCGTCTTACAGCTTTCCACAGTTACTCGTAGAATTAACATTCTTCAACTTGCAGTCAAAGGAGACTTTTACTTGAGGAAGTCGATGGGTTTTACAGTTTTACAGCTAACCTTTTTGCTTCTTTGGTGAATGAGTGACATATTTAAGGGCAAGGGCTCAAAATTCAAGACCCTCCACTCTGACTCTTGAGACTTCCCAAGGGTAGGAGTTGATGTGTGATGCACGCACGCTAGGGCCTTTGCCTACTTAAGTCCCTGCTTTTCATAGGCCAGCCCTTTGCTATTTGTTAAAAGCTGATGTATATCCAAGCCTGATATATATCTCCATTCACCTTTTCTTCTCTTTTAAGCCACACATCATCAAACCCCACACACTTAACACCCTAAAGATAGTCAATCCCCTTCTCATCAGCTTCACTGCCTTGCCCTTAGTCCGGGCCTTTATCAATTATTGCCTGGATTACTCTAAAGGGCTTTTAATCTGGTCTCCAAATTCCTTTCTTCCTGCTCCTTTGCAATAGATTCTTTACATTACTCCTGATTAGTCTTTGTAAAATGCAGATCTGATCATGTAAATTCCTTGATTAAAAACCTTCATTAATCCCCATTGATCTTTGATGCTGTCCAAGCTTCTTCACATGGCTCACAAGGATGTCATGATCTGATCCTTTTCCATCAGTTGACACGCTCTCCTCCCTGTGTGTCCTCCGCTGTAACTCTGATCCAGTTGTTCTTTCCCCAAATACATCATGCCATTTCACAACTCATACTTTGAAACTAGTAATATGAGTTAAAAGTTTTGCTTTGTACATTTTTAGTTTTATTCACACATATTACTTTGCTATTCCTTTGTATGACCCCAGGAGGGTCATACCTAACTCAGAGCCTTGAGAACCCAAACCAAGCCTTGACATCCTGAAAGATGTCAGCCAGGCCGAGGCAGGGGTTTCTGAAGCAAAATTTCATACGTACCTTTGAGCCCAAGACATGAGATGGAGCTACTTGCATTTAGAACTCCTGTTGCTTAAGAGTTTACAGGTGTTGCTCATCTACTCATTCCTTCTTGCTAAACATCCTTGATGCTAAGCACCTGCCCCTCTGACAGTGAGCACCTGACAGCATGTTTAACAGCCAGTCTCTGCTGGCCATGCCTCCTGCACCCCACTCCGTTTACTCTCCTCTGAGAAGGCACCATGAGCCACTGTGGAAGTGGCATCCCTTCCAGTAATGGCAAATATCAAGCTCTTTAGGGGCTACAACAGGGTCACACAGCACTGGAGAGTGGAACCCGTAGTGAAATAGACAGGAAGCCAGGTATCTCTTCTTCTATGGGCTCAATCTCTTTCTTCTTACATCATCAGAAGAAAAAGATCAGAAACACCAAGTGTGGCCAAGTATAATATATTTGGCATGAAAAGAAAGAAAAAGGCCTGGTCAATCAGACTGGGTCTCACGGAGCTTTAACAAAAGGCACTGGAGGTAGAAGGGGAGTTTGTAAGCAGCTGTAAAACTGAGTCAATGCAGGGGATACCGTGTACCCAGACCCATGGACATAAGATAGCTTTTACAGATGTCATTAGTGAGATACTTCAGGCCAAAGGGAACACCCAAAGAGACATTTTTAGTTGTTGTTATCTAATTTTGGATGCATTGGCGACTACAGAGCCATTGCATAAGGCCTCACAGTACAACTCTAGGAGTTGCATGTACAAGGTTGGAACTTTCTAGAGTCTGTCTCCTGACTATCTGACCTTTTGCTTAATGAGAGTGAAGCATGGATGACCATTTTCTCCCTTTGGTCTCAGCACTGTCAGTTTTAACTTTCAAAAGATAGGAACAGTATTGAATATCCTATAGTCCCCTCTTCCTGCATGGAGAGAAATTCTCTCCACAAACAAAATTCACTTGCTCAGAGGTGGAAGTGCGGAGGGAGCAGGGAGCTTTGCTGTCCATATGGATGAGCTGGATGCCACTTTATATCACCACCCAGTTTAAAAAGAGTCAGTTACATTGACTAGTTGACTAATTTTTTCCTTCTTTGATAGATTTGGGTTTATAAGTTTGGGAATAAGAACAGAGGAATGCAGACCTGCTGTGCATGGTAGGAGAGAAAAGAAGTTGGTACCCTGGGGCAAAGCATGTAGGAAAGGTATGAATTATCAGGGAAGAGGACACAGGGAACAGCAATAAATCGTAAGCTTTAGGTACAGAAATGTGACTCCTCTTCATGACTCCTACAAACTTTGGAGGCTCTATTAAGATCACAAGATGTTTGGCATGTGTAGATTCCTTGTGAAAATCAATGCACGCTCTAAGCACAGTGTGGATTGATGCCAAACAAAATACACTTTTTTTTACATGAAAAAGGTAAATTTTAGTTTTCATTTCAAAATAACATTTTTTAAATTTCAGAATATTATGGTGTACAAACATTTTGATTATATTTCATTTGATTTGTGCAGTTTGAGTCAAAGTGTGCCCATCACCAAGATAACATGCTTGGTTTACTACTGTATGTGCATATGGGTGTTTCTCAATTAATTCCAATTTAATAGTGAGTACATTTGGTATTTGTTTTTCCATTCTTGACATACTTCACTTAGCAGAATGGTCTCCAGTTCCATTCAGATTGTTACAAAAGGTATTAGTTCACCATTTTTTATGGCTGATAGTACCCCGTGATATACATACATATGTATATGTATACATGCATACATATGTATACCCCATGGTATACATACATGGTATACATACATATATACACATTTTATTAATCCACTCATGTATTGATGGGCACTTGGGTTGATTCCACATCTTTGCAATTGTGAATAGTGCTGTGATAAACATTCAAGTGCACGTGTCTTTTTGATAAAATGATTTTTTCCCTTTGCGTGCATACCCAATGGAGGATTACTGGATCAAATGGTAGTTGTACTTTTAGTTCTTTCAAGTATCTCCATATTCCTTTCCATAGAGTTTGTACTAGTTTGCAGTCCCACCAACAGTGTATAAGTGTTCCCTTCTCTCCACATCCATGCCAGCATCTGTTGTTTTGGGACTTTTTGATAAAAGCCATTATCACCATTCTCACTGGAGTTAGATGATATCTTTTTGTGGTTTTTATTTGCATTTCACTGATGATTAAAGACTTTGAGCATTTTTCCATATGTTTATTGGCCATTAGTCTATCATCTTCTTTTGAAAAGCTTCTGTTCCTGTTTTTTCTCACTTTTTTATGGGGATGTTGGATTCTTTTCTTTCTGATTTGAGTTCTTTATAGATTCTGGTTATCAGCCCTTTATCAGATGCATAGCATGCAAATATTTTCTCCCATTCTTTAGGTTATCTATTCACTCTATTGATTGTTTCCTTGGCTATGTAGAAGCTTTTTAATTTAATCAAGTTTCATTTGTTTATTTTTGTTGTTGCTATAATTGCCACTGGGGTCTTACTCATAAAATCTTTGGCTAGGCTAATGTCTAGAAGAATTTTTTCATACATTTTCTTCTAAAATTCTTATTGCTTTATGCCTTACGTTTAAGTCTTTTATCCATCATGAATTAATTTTTATGAGTGGTGAGAGGTATGGATCCTATTTCAGTCTTCTACACGTGGCTATCCAATTTTCCTAGCACCATTTATTGAATAGGGATTCTTTTCCGCAGTATATTTTTTGTCTGCTTTGTCAAAGATAAGATGGTTATCTGAGGATGGTTTTATACCTGGGTTTTCTGTTCTGTATGCCTGTAATTCTAGCACACTCAGAGACCTAGGCAGGAGGATTGCTTGACCTCAGGAGTTTGAGACCAGCCTGAGCAAGAGTGAGACCCCATTTCTACTAAAAATAGAAAAAATTAGCCAGGTGTGGTGGCGCACACCTGTAGTCGCAGCTACTTGGGAGGCTGAGGCAGGAGAATCGCTTGAGTCCAGGAGTTTGAAGTTGAGCCCAGGAGTTTGAGGTTGCTCTGAGCTACGCTGATACCATGGCACTCTAGCTCAGGCAACAGAGAGGGACTCTGTCTCAAAAAAAAAAAAAATCCTTTGGTTTACAATGATCCTTATATCAGACTCATTTACCTTGAAATATCAGGCAAGTGCAGCTGCAGATCTCCATCTATGGTGCATATCAAGCATACATATTTTTTCCTTGTAAAGTCATGACTTCTCTCTGTTTCTTGGGAAAACTGCCAACATCATTAGTGGCAC
Organism: Avahi laniger; assembly: GCA_963575035.1. Classification (NCBI taxonomy): domain Eukaryota; kingdom Metazoa; phylum Chordata; class Mammalia; order Primates; family Indriidae; genus Avahi; species Avahi laniger. The sequence continues at coordinate 16,843 of CAUYSK010000132.1, read as the reverse complement.
TTTGTATGCATCCCATAGTGTATCCAAGGTTCATGGTATTGCACTAAACACAGTGAAAATACACAAGAACCACAAGAGATCACTTTTTATTGCAATATACAATTACTGGAGAGATGAACTGTTCATGCAGAGATCATTAGTGTCATGTGGTGTTTCAAGCAGATACTTGCAACACTTCCGCTTACCACAATAGCAACAGAAGGTAGCAATAAAATTATTACAATATGTTCTACTGTTAATTTTATGTAGTTATTTGCTACTGCATATTTACATTTGTTTACATTTCTCTTGACTGCCAATAGCGACAGGTACAGACTGTGTTTGTGTAAGTTTTGATAAATTTTAACTTTTCATAATAGATTTGTATATATTTCATGGTAGTAAATGATCAAATAGACTAGTATATGCATAAATTTTATGCATTTATGACATGCTTTCTTCTTAATTTTTTTCACTATTTCCAGGCTACATCGTTCATCTGTGAATTTTTAAAAAATTGTCATAAATTTCCAAGAAATTTTCCAATGTATTTATTGAAAAAATCCACCTTTAACGGAACCCACACAGTTCATATCCATGTTGTTCAAGGGCCAATTGTAGTTTCAACATATAAATTTTGGGAGATGGGTAGATACATAAGTATTCGATGACAGAAAGTCTCAATCTCACAGTTCTTGAGAAATGTAAGAATGGTGCATTTTGATATTCTGACTTTTGAAAGATGTTTAACAGAGTAAAATGTCGGCATATGGAGTAGACTGAGAGACCACATTTAGATCTGAAATAAGGCAATTAGGGCCTGGATTTCACCATATGGGGAGGCAGTGTGGTATAATGGAAGGAATCTGAGCATTGGATGATGAGCCGTCCAAGCCCTCATTCTGCACAGAGCCACCTGGCAATGGGGGAGGTGGGTGAAGACGGGGCCACACCCTCCTCCTTTTCTTTTGTCTTTGCTCCTATGTTCCCGCAATTGGCATGACTGTATATTTCAATCTGTTCAGTCCTGCCATAAAAATGCTAATTATAGCTCTATTGGAGAACCTGAATTCTCCTCTCCTGCTGATATAAACCTAGCCATGGGAATGGATAACTCACCTTGCTTCTTTGGCCTTGGATTTATCATTTATGAAATGGAGGTTTTGGGACAGATGGTTCCAAACATTCTTTCTAGCCTTCTGACATTATGAATGAAGATTTCTATTCCTCAAAATCCATTCCCTTTAGAGTTTTGATTTTCGAGGATTCGAGTATGAAAGAAGGTTTTACTCCATAATCAGCATGCCACGGCCTTGAATTTCTCATCTGTAGTTTTTCATTGTGTTCAAATCGCCAGAAGAGAAATGCTATGCATATTTATCAACTAGGAACTAATGTGACGTTAAACACTCAAAATACAATGCCATGCCAGATGTGACAGCTGAATATTCATTAGACAGAACATTTTATCTCAAAATTAAACCAGTGAAAAATGCTTTTATTTGACTGATTTTTACCACAAATTATTGCTACAAAGTTTGGTTTAGTTTTCAGCTTGAACAATTCCTAAGCCTTTCCTATTACACACATTTTTTTGTGTTATTAAACATCCATACACACAATCCTAAGTTAATAGACCTTTTCTTGGTGAAGATGAGATTTTTCAAAAAGCTGCTTTCCCCTTCATACAAGTTTGCTCAACAAAATCTGTCTTTCTTTGATCTTGGACTTTGGCACTGCAGTTCCAAACTGAGTACTGTGACATTTATGACATGATGAAATTCTTGTCAACCCGTGATAACTTTCTCAGATAGAAGGACGGGAAAGAGCATTTATTAATCACTCAGTATGTGCCTAGACCAGCAACTGGCTCACAGGCATTCACCAAAAGAAAGCTTGTCAGGAGGATAAATGAGCAGACAGGCAATAAAGGGAATCTACATATCTTTTCCCATTTAGTGCCAATGCAGTCCTTCGGGACAGACATTGCAGCACTCACACTGTAATTAAGGGGAAAAAGGTGCCCAAGGTGCCGCAGCTGGTACGCGGTAGAGCAAAAATTTAAATGAATATACAAAGCTCATTTTTGAGGGGGAAAGAGTGGTACTTAAAGATGCTTTCTCATGACGTAGGTATAATTATATTATTGGATTTTCTTTCACTTGATTGGAGGCATTTTATGCCTATAGATAATGTAATAACATGGAAAGAATGCAGTGTTTCGAATTAGACAGATAGCTTTAACTCCTACCTTTGCTATTTACTACTTGTGTAAGTTTGGGCAAGTTTATTAACCAAGATTCAGTTTCCTTATCTGTAATATAAAGGATCATATTACCTAGAAAGGTTGTTCAAAGATTAGAAAGAATATGTACAGAGTATCCTCATATTATCTGATGCTTCCTGGCTATAATCATTACTGTAGGTGCTGATTAAATATTTCATAAATAGTAACTGGTTATACAAACAGTATCAGTACATCTACTTCTAAAAAAAAGTCAAACAGAACACAAAACATTTGAAATCTCTAATGAGCAAACGGAAAGTGAAAGTTTTGGCACTAAAAGGTCATTACTGTAAGAGAGGTAATTACCGGTGTGAGCTGCCTGTAGTATTATTGGCTTGACTCTTAATTTTGTTTGGGACAAAGGTCTTAGCAATGCCTAATCAGTTAAAACTTCTAAAAGAAAACAGATTCTGCTTGAGTTATATTCATTTATTCTTTCCTTACCACTGAACTTAAGTTCATTATTGTAGTGCTAAAGAACTACACACACTGTTTCTGAACCTTCCAGGTGAGTTTTGTTTTGTGCTTAGCAGTCACAAAGTGAATAACATAACTCACTTTCTTGATTTCCGTATCAGCAGGTCTTTCAATTACAACACTAATGTGCCAGGCCTGCCTATATGACTGGGTGCTGTCGCTAATGGTGTTTTCTCTGTTTACCTTGCAGGAATGGAAGCTGTTTTGGTTTTATTTTGTATGCAATGTAGCTAGTTAGCCTTCCATCTTTCTTTATATGTAAAAACACTAAAATAAGACTGCTCAATGGTGTTGTCAATCCAAATGATGTAAATGGTATGAATATGTAGTCTTTGATTATATTTAAACATAGGTAAAAATAAAATTTAAACTATTTTGCCTGATGCTTGAGAGAGACAACCGCTGGGACACAGAGGAGGAAGAAGCGTTTATGGAGAGTTTGATGTCTAAAGACCAAAGTTCTGGGTACAAATTTTAACCAAGTAAGTCGCCATCATTGTCCTTGTCATCATTGTAACAATAACAATTATAGCAATAATTACAAGAAGAAATGAAACAGTAGCTATCTCCTGTGTGCAGATATTGTACTAGCCATTTTAAATGTTTTATATCACTTGAACCTTACACCAATATTATGAGGAACATATTGTCTTCTTTTTTAGGTCAAAAATTGAGTCTCAGGTGATTGTATTATGATGTAGGTCTCTAAAGTGGTAAGTTACAGATAGGTGACTCACACTTGGAGGGTCTGGCCCCCAATCCATGCTCTTTTCACTATTTCATCCTTACTCAGTTCCTGCATGTTTAATCATGTTTAGCTCACATAAACTCTCTGAACCTCTGTTTCCTTGCTTGCATAGGGGCATACAATAATATCCAGGTCACACAATTATTTGAACAACAATTACAATAATACATAAAGATGTGCATTATCTGTTATGATGTGCTATGTAATTAAGGATTAGACTATTATCTCTCCCTACAAGAGATACTATACTCCTATCATTTTAGCAGCAGCATCAGCAAAGGCAAACTCCCCTCCCAAGACCCAAAAGATAGGAGAAATGCCAGACTGGGTCTATTTGCATGATAAGGGTCTTGGTTTCTACAAGAGTACATGGAAGTTTTTCCCACAACGTTTCTTTACTTTCTCCCCCTGTTCCTTAGTACGGCTCCCAGATTAGTGCTGCCCAATAGCAAATACCTAAGGAGAGGGAAATTCTGACTGTCAAGACTGCCGTGGACGAAAACTCACAGGAGAGTAAGTCTTAGAAATTGTGCATTTGTCCTCCTTTATTCCAAACTCTACAGCAAAGGGATCTCAGAAGCAACTCTAGGACCTGGGCTGGGAGGAGGAGGAGAAGAGTCAGTTTAGGAAAGATGGGGTTAAACTCATCACACACACATCTGAAGCAGACAGAGAGTGTTCCTATTGCATGTTTGTATTCTATTTCCCACAACACTTCTCTGCCAGTTTTTAAGGCACCCTCAGCTCCAAACTGGCCAACTCTACTTGGTAATGCTGAGACAGCTCTCTGAAAACCACTTTTCTTTTTTGCCAGCAGCTCCCCGTGAAGCTGTGCCAGCAGGGGGTGCTAGAAGGAGACTAAAACTTTGGGGAAGAAAAGAGGGACTGAGAGGAACTTGCTCCTTCCCTTCCTGTGGGCTTCCTGCCTGCTTCCTGCTCCTGAACAAATGCTAGAGACACTTCACACTGTCCACTGTAAGCAGCAGCTTCCTCCCAGAGCAGTAGCTAAATCTAGTCTGCAGTTTCTTCCAACACTTGCCGAAGCAGCAAAGCAGCTTTGTCATGCCCCCTTCAGATATGGCAGCATCAGCCAACCAGAACCTTTCCTCAGGGTCAGGGTCCCGGCCCACAGCCCCTCCTTTGCACTCAGACCTCAGCACCAGCAGAGCAGAACCCCTTCCTCTGATGGCTGAGTTTCGGCTCCGTAGCGCACCTCCTCCAAGCTTTCCAGTTTCGGTAACTCCAGGCACTTCCTTTTCTACAGTTGTTTCTTCCACAATACCTTAGTGTTTTCCTTTTGCATTTTTAGTTATCTTGATAACAATTGTATGCCTAATTAAGAATGTTTTTATACTGAGTATAGGCTGCTCCAATAACTGGTGCGGGTTTTGTCTCCTGCCTTCACCCTGTGAATATATCCTCCTACCTGCCTTTCTAGTCACATAATAAGACTGATGGGTGTGACTTTTGGTAGGAAGGGAGTGGGAACACGAAACTTGAATGGCAGAAAAAATTGTGAGTCTATGGCTGGGAAGTGGCAGAGGACTGTCATTTATTGAGAAGCTACTGTGTGCAAGCACTATGTTAACCATTTTATATACATTATTTTTTAATCCTCACTACTTTGAATTAATAACATGAAAAGCCTCATATTATATGTCATTGTATAAATGAGGTTTGAAGAGACTGAATTACTTGTCCAACTGACTTGAGGTGGTGGTACTTGGAACGGCTAGAGCCCCAGCTGGGCACCTCTGGCCAAAAGTAGCAGTCTGTTCACCTCGTGTGCTGTAAAACACTGCATGTGCCACCGTGAGGAAAACATTGGAAAGCACTGACATACTAAAGGGAATGGCCGACTCCAGGACCAGTAAGAGGGAATTCATAGAAAATGTGATATTGTAGCTGGATGTTGGCATCTGATTAGAGATTAGGTACAGGGACATTCAACACAGAGAGCACACCTTGTAAAAATACATGTACATATGAAAGCAAAATTTGTGTTCTAGAAACTGTGGTAAACCTAGACAATAGGGAGAAGGTAGAAAAGAGACACAAAATAAGCCCAAAGAGGTAAGAAGGGACTTTATTCTGATGCAATGTCCATTTGTACTCGCCATCAAATGGTACTAACTGATCAACACTAGGGTGATCACATGGCAGAAATACTCTCCAGGGATTAGAGGGGATGGGGGGCGAATCTACAACTAAAGGACACGGGGAGAACTAAAAGGAGGGAAGGGCACGCCTTTAACCTGCATTTGGGGAAGGCAAAGACATAAAGTGTAACTAGAATGTTTGTACCCTCACAATACCTTGGAATAATAATAATAAAAAAAAGATTTTTATTCTCTGTCATAAGATCATTCGACAGTGCTGGATATATTAACTTTTTTTGTAAAAAATATTTTGAACTAATTTTGGACTTATGTAAAAGTTACAAAAATCGAGTGCCCTTTTTCCCTCTCCCACTTCTCCTAATGTTAGCATCTTATACAACTGCAGAGCTATCATCAAGAATGAGAAATTAACATTGGTATAGTATTATTAATTAAACTACAGACTTTCTTAAAAACTCACTAGCTTTTCCACTGATGTCTTTTCTTTTTTCTGTCAGGATTCTATTCAGGATCCTGAATTGCATTTCATTGTTACTTTTCTTTTATTTCATCCAGTCTGTAACAGTGCCTAAGTCTTTCACTGTCTTTTATAATCCTGACATTTTGAAAAGTATTGATATGTTATTTTGTGGAATGATTTCCAATTTGGATTTGTCTGATGTTTCCTAAAATGTAGTTATAACTTTTTTTTGGTCAGAAATGATGGTGTGCCCTTTTCACATCAGGGGGTTTATGATATTATTTTATTTTATTACTGTTGATGTTAACCTTGATCACCTGATTAAGTTGGTGTCTTCTCGGTTTCTGCACTATAAAATTACTTCCTTTTTTGTAGTTGTTGGTAAGTATTATGGGGAGATACTTTGGAATGCTGCCAACCCCATTTCTACTCAAATTTTCACCCTCAAATTTTATCATCCTTTGGTAGATTTTGCCTGCAACATTTATTACCATGGTGTTTACCTAATGCTCTTTTTCTATTTCGTTCTTTCCTTCCTTCTGCATTTATTAATTAGAATTTTATTGTAAGGAAGAGCTGAACAGGAAAGTAATATTATCCTCATGAAAGAATAATATCTTACAGAAGAATAGCACTTCAGAGGCTGGATTGGAAGCAGTGAGGCTGGAGGTGTGTAACTTAGTGACTGACTTTGGGGAAAGCAAGGTGCTGGCAAGTCTTCTTCTCGGTGTGGCTGTGCTGTGCGAAACTGTAGTGGGGAGCCCAGGAAAAGAGACAGGTCCAGGGAAGAGTACCCTGATCTTTAAGATGCAGACTCATTCAAAGATCTACACTCTTTTGGTCTTTTCTATAAAGGATATTTTGTTTCCAATTGAAAAGTGAATATTAAAATATTGGTTGTAGTTATGTCAACAAACTGACCAAATATAGATGAGCTATCTCAAGTACAGAACCCATGTAAATGCACAGTATTGTACTGACTGTCAGTTTCACCCTGCGGACTCTCCATAGTGCACAGGATAAAATAGAAATACACGCAGGCAAGACTCTTCACGATCTGGCTGTTGCCTACTGTTGCAGACCCATCTCCCGTCATGCCTTGCCATTTTACATCCTATGCTCAAGCCATATCAAACAGCTGACAGTCTCCTCAATATGCTGTGACTTTTCACACTTCATGCTTTCACAGACAAGGATTGTCTTTTGGGACTGTCTCCCCCAAGCCCCCACCAGCCTAACCATCTCCTCTGGCTGAATCCTACACATTCTGTGAGATCCAATGCATGTGTCTCCTCTGAAGTTCTTCTGAGACCCTCAGACAGCCAAGAATAGAATTTGTATGCACTCCTGTTACTATAGCAAATACACTGCATGCCAATTACTGGTTCATATTTTCATATAATAATAATATTAATAATGGGTTAGGTGTAATACCTATTAGTTGCTTGTTATATGCCAACACTTTCCCTGTATTCTTTCATTTGCATCTCATTTTGAGGTGGCTACTGTTATGTTTACCAGTTTATAGAATAGAAAACAAGCTTAGAGATAAGAGGCAATTGGCTAAGCCTACCCAGCTGGCAAGTGGTGTCCCAGTTGTCTGGGTACCCAGGCTGGGTATCAAACCACTATACACTCCTACCCCTCTCTCCAATTCTCAAACTTCTGAATGCGAAGATGGTTTTGTCATCTTTGTCCTCAGTCCACTGCATGAACTGAAGAGGTGAAAGGTAATGGAAGAGACTGGTATCTCTTTGGCCTGTAGGGAGCTGAGGGTGGGGGAGGGAATCGGCCTTGCAGTTCATCCTCACCACATTTCAGTTTGTCCCTCACCAGTGTCTCAAGCCATCAAGAAACTCTCTCCAAAAAGAGATGCAGAGCCCATGTGCTTAGAGTACCTCAATTCCCTTTCTCTGCATACTGTCTTCAGGTGCACCCTGCTTGGCTTTTTTTGTGCACACAACTGAGCCGGCCACACGTGTGGGGAAGGCTTGCGATCAGAGTGAGGAGGTGTTAGAATGGGATGGGCTTTGTGATCGCTAAGCTCTGGGGACTCATAGCTGCTGTTTTCAAGCCTCCACCCTCCCCCACACTTTTCACTGTCTTTAATTGTCACCGATTTGGAAGTCCCAGTTACAGCTGCTGGGATAAAATATGTACAGCTGTGGAAATAACAAAAACATGAAAACTTACTCTGAGTGTGTGTGTGGGGAGGGGGGAAGAAACATTCATAAATTGCCAGTAAGTTCTTAAAATGAAAATGTTGCTTTTCCTATCAAATAGCTTTGTGATATCCCAGAGTGCAGTTTTCTCTGCTGGTGGGTATGTACACAATAGATATTTTCATGTATATTTCTCCCCACAGTTTTGTTGGGGTTACAAACACGGAAGTGGCCTTCAATGACAGCCTTTTATTAGATCTAAAACTGTTGGGCTAATAGCACATCTCAAGTCATCATAAGATACAATTATTACTGCACTGAAAAGACACAAAACACTGAGAAAATTCTTCTTAGAATTGAAGTTTAATCTGAATACTATTTCTTATTTATCCTTGCTCCCACTGTGCCAGATCAGTGTTTTGTATCTGATAGATGTTCAAACACTGTTTTATGAATCAATTTGAGGATCTGAAAACCATAGGAGATGTAGCAAGTCAGAAAGGAAGGGAAGGAGAAGGGATAGGGCATGCATTTAGCCCCTACTATTTGCTAGATAATGTGCTTTAAATGAATTCATCTTATGACACTTCGACCTTGCAAAAACCCGAAGTAACTTTTTATTCCTATCTTATCAATAACGAGGACTCTGAAACTTAGAGCAACCAATCTATAAAGTGAGAATCTTCACTCCCTGTTAAATCAAGGTCAGGAAATGAGATTCCATCCCCACCACCCATGCCCCTAGGTGGGCCACACCTGAAGCTTAGCCTCGAGCTGTCCTTAGAAGTGCTGGAACTGGACCACCTAAGCCTGAATGCTGATTCCACCATTTGTTAGCTGCTAGCCCTGAGCAAGTTAACTAGCTTCTCTGGGCCTCAGTTTTTCCATCTGGAAAACTGGATTAGTAACAATATCCATTTCATAGGGCTTTTTTTGAGAGAATAAAATAAAATAAAAATGAAGTCCTTAGAATAGTGTCTGGATATAGCTAGTACTTAATAATACTAATAGCCATAATTTATTTATACAAGCATTATAATCAATACATTTATATATATATATATTATCTCAAATCCATACAGCAGTCCTGCAAAAGAAACAAAATTCTTCTTCCATAGATGAAGAGACTGAGACTCAGGCAGGTAAAATGGCTTATTCAAGCTACAGAGCTGGTAGACAAAGAAGCTTAAGATTAGGATATGTGTCTGTTTCAAATAAAATCCCTCTTTTCCCACTACATCATGTAGTGGGAAATAGACCCTTTGAGTATTCACACAATCTATAATTGTCTGTCTTTCCTTCCTTCCAACACAGGGTTAGGTACTCTTCTGTGTACATGTAGAGTAACTCTCATTTTCAGGAACATTTTCAGAGAAACCAGTGCTCTCTTCTCACTTCAGTACTTTGCAAGCACCAGTTCTGACTTAGTCTTTCTGCCATCACAGGCCCATCCTTTCTTGAATAACCCATCTTCATCCTTCATCCATCTTAGCTTCAATGCCACCTTTTCCAGGTAGCCTTGCCTGATACAAGAGATACCAATATCAATTCATTTCACTCTCACAACGTCCTTTAAGACTTGGGTGATTCGTGTTCCCTTGACCTTGATGACTTTAGTGTAGTTTTCCAATGGGCTCGTTTAGCATGTCTAGTCTTGCTTCTCAGAGGTCTCAGATCATTCTTTTTTATTTCTCTGAATTTTCTAGCTTGCCTCCAGGAATTACCTGCTTTCTGTTTTGTTTCTAAAACCGGCCCTCAAATTCAGGTACAGATGCAGGAATCTACCAATATCAAATAAAGTATACAAACAGACAAGAACCTAACAAAGGGTCTTCATTGTCTCTTCTCTGGTCTTTAGGTGGGTTACTTTAAGTTTTCCGTCCTGTGTGTCTGCATGAGGGCAGGTATCGCATATATTTTGTTCACCATTGTAATCCCTAGCTTAGAGGTTAATGCCTACTAATAGGCTGTAATTAATTCATAAATGAATTAAATGAGTTAAGTAAATAAATGAATAAGGCAGTAATAAATGAATAAGGTCATTTTCTTCCTTCTAGTCTTGCTTTTTTCTAGTTCATTCTTTATTATGCCTTCTGGAATGATCTGTCTCTCATTCAAATTTACTTATATTACTTTTTTTCTTTCAAAAATTTCAGTTCTCTTTTAGAACCTTCAAGACCAAGTTACAGCATTCAACCAGCCAGGGTCTTCATTATCTGTCCACTGAATCTATTTCTTGTTTCATCTTTCTTTGTTCAGCCCCTCAAAGATGATACTCCAACCATACTGAGCTATTTCCATTTTTAGGAGTGTTTTCAGAAATCAATGCTTTCTTCTCTCCCTGGTACTCCACAAATGCTACTACTTCTAACTTACTCATACTGCTATCATATGCCCAACTTTGTCTGGATATTTAATCTTCCTCCTTCAGGTCTTAGCTTAGATGTTACCTTTTCCAAGAATCCTTGTTGACCCTCCCTAAGTCCTATTGATTGAAGTACCTCTCCAATGATTTTTATAGATTGCATTACAAAGACATCTTTGAGTGTTTGTCTCTCCAGCTGAATAAGTGGATGAATGAATGAATTAAATCTCATGATATTTTCTCTATTTCTTGTCTTAGAAAATTATTGTCTATTGTATGATTAAACTGTTGCTTTGTGAATACATTTATTTTCTCTTCTACTGAACTAAAAGTTTAATAAGGGCAAGATTTTTATCTTCTTAACCCTCTCATGATTAATTCATAGTTGTAGTTTAATAAATATCTCTGTTTCCAGGACGTCTCTAAAGGATGGTTATCAGTGGTGTGTTAGACAAGCAGAGTGACTTCTTCCTTCAGTCTTTATCTAAGGAATGTTGTGTGCCACGCCCTGCTAGGTGAGAGGAAAGTAACAGACATGTGAGCAAGGACTCTACCCTGTCAAAAATGGCATTCTAGTGGAGGAGAGACACATTAATCATGAAATATAACAAGCTATAATTAAAAATTATGATAAGACCTATAAAATAAACTTGTCACTTTCGAGAACAGGAAAAAGAAAGTAAAAGCTGTGAGTAAACTAGTTAGTTGAAAGGCTACTGCCAAACTCCAGGTGAGAGAGTGAGAAATAGTTGACATCATCTATGTTAGAGATGGTGAGGATGAAATGAAGTAGAAGGATTCATGTGGTGAATAGGATGCAGAATCATTTGGATGTGGTGGATTTGGTGATGGATTGCATGTGAGGTGGTAAGACTTAGGGAAGTGTCAGGACTAACTCCTGGGTTTCTGGATTGTTCAGTCAGAGGGATGGTTGAGCTTTTACTGAGCTAGAGAGCAATGAAGGAAAGCCACATTTCTTAAGGATAATGATGAGTTCAAGTTTGTACATTTCGAGCTTGAGATTTCTCTACAGCATCCAAAGAGTGAAAACGGTGGTTGGATTTATAAGACTAAAGGACAGAAGAGAGAAGGCTGGGCTCAAAATACACATTGGAGACTTGTTGGCATATAGATGGTAATTGAAGTCATCATACGAATAACATTGTGAAAGGAAAGAACAAAGAAGAAAGAGCTATAAAATGAGACTAAAGAAGTAACAATTGGCTGGGTGTGGTGGCTCACTCCTGCAATCCTAGAACTCTGGGAGATCAAGACGGGAGGATCATTTGAGCTCAGGAGTTCGAGACCAGCCTGAGCAAAAGTGAGACCCCGTCTCTACTAAAAATAGAAAGAAATTAGCTGGACGATTAAAAATATATAGAAAAAATTAGCTGGACATAGTGTCGCATGCCTGTAGTCCCAGCTACTGGGAAGGCTGAGGCAGGAGGATCACTTGAGCCCAGGAGTTTGAGGTTGCTGTGAGCTAGGCTGATGCCACAACACTCTAGCCCAGGCAATAGAGTGAGACTTTGTCTCAAAAAAAAAAAAAAAATTATCTGGGCATGGTGGCCCACAACTATAATCCCAGCACTTTGGGAGCCTGAGGTGGGAGGATCACTTGAGGCCAGTAGGTCAAAACCAGCCTAGCAACAGAGCTAGGCTGATGCCATGGCACTCTAGCCTGGGCAACAGAGTGAGACTCTGTTTCAAAAAAAAAAAATAAGTAACAATTGTTCAAGACTAAATCCATGGGGATCATCTTTGATTCCTCCATCAGGAGTCCTGTCTATTCTAACCCCAAAACATGCTGACTCCATCACTTCTCACCACTTTCTCATCTGTCTTCATCATCTAATTGATCTCTCTGCTTCCATGATTATATCACCAGCAGTTCATTGTATATTCTATATTATATGTATATATACACACACACACACACACACGCACATACACACACATACACACATACACACACATCTGATCAAGAATGTTTCAACTGCTTCCCATGGCCCTTAGACTTGAATTTAAACTTCTGATCATGGTCTTCCAAGGTTAACTTGATCTGACATTTCATGTTACTTTCACTCTCACCCACAATGGTCCAGCAATACTGACATCCTTGGTTTAAATCAAATACAACAACTTGTACTTTTTTATTCCCATTTCTCAAATTCCCATTTTTCATTCTTTCTGCTAGAAATTTTCCTCCTCACATCCTCTTGTTGTATATCTTCTTCTGGTATCTGTTCAAATGTCACCTCAGAGAGGCTTTTCTTGACCCCTTGTCTGAAATAGCAACACACATCCTTCAGTTAATTCATTCCCTTTAGTTTCTGCATAGCATTTTATTTTACTATCAATAATTATATTGACTTTTACAATTCAATTTTATAGTCTGTCTCCCCCACTAGACTGTAAGAACATGTGAATATGTGTTTACTGCACCTGTTTTATTCATTACTGTTTACCCAGCACCAAAACAGTGACTGGAATATATTATCCTTCAATAGTGAATGAATGAACAAATGAGTGAATCAGATCAAATCAGACAATACGTGGGAGCACGGGGCCGTAGAGAGGGAATCCAGAGGACAAGGATTATTCCCAGGTTCACTACTGTTCATCTGAGTGTTGTCGCTGAGAATGTCACTCCATTCTCTTGAGATTTATTTGTCTTTTCTCCAAAATAAAGGGCTAGTCTATTTAATCTCTGAATTTGTGTGCACTGTTTTCTCAGCACTCAATATCCAAACTGCCTTCATTCCTTTGAAGGTAAGGCTGAAAAACAAAATGGTAAATGACTGTTGTAAGAAATGGTGCACACTTTTCATCATCACTTATCCTTTTTATAAATAACACAAATCTTAAGTAAGGCCATATCCTACCTTTGTGGACCATCCATCTATCTCCTCAGCTCTTTAAAGCACATTCACACCAGCATGACAGTCCTAGAGTGCTCTACATGTGCCTTTGTATTACTTATACCATTGAGTTTTGTGCTTTTATGTATATTATATTATTAATTAGTGGCCTTTTGCTTCAGCTTAAATAACTCTCTTTAGCAAGTCCTGTAAAGCAGTCCTAGCTGTGACGAACTCCCTTGGCTTTTGTTTGCTACTTGTGTGTGGAATAAAAACAATCGAACTCACAGAAGCAGAGTAGGATGGTGGTTACAAGATGCTGGGGTTTGAGGACCATGAGGAGATGCTGGTCAAAGGGGACAAAATCTCTGCCAGATAGGGGGAATATCTTTTTTTTCTTGAGATCTATGGCACAGCATAGTGAATATAGTTAATATTAGTGTATTATACACTTCAAAATTGCTGAGAAAGTAAATTTTGAACATTCTCACAACAAAAAATAAATATTTGATGTGATGGGTATGTTAATTGGCTTGATTTAATCATCCTGCCTTGTATTCATTAATTATAATATTAATTTGTATGCCATAAATACATAATTACAATTTGTCAATTTACAATGAAATTTTTTAAAAAGATACTAATTTTCAGGATATTCACTTTCAGGATGATAAGATATTTTGTCATCCCTCCCCACTGTCGTCATCGTCATCATCACCATCAACATCACGGCAACTAATTTTCAGTGAAGGCTCCTCATATGCCAAGCACCCTGCTTAGTGTTTTATAAATGTAACCTAATTCAATCCTTTTATCAAATCCATGGGGAAGGTATTGTCATGAACCCCATTTTATGAATGAGGTACCTGAAGCTGAGAAAGTTTCAGTGACTTGACTAATGGCACAGAGCACGTAAGTAGCGCAGTAAGTACTCAAACCCTGATCTGCCTGCCCGTGAAGCCTTTGCTTCGGTACTCCCATTGGGTACTCACACTGTTTTTCCACTCAAGACATCCGACATTTCAGAGGGTCAATGAAAAACAAGTGAAACATGAATTAAAATATGCTTTCTGTGTAGCGCCTCTTTTCAAAAAAGAGAAAAGCTTAGATCAATGCTAAAATAATTAAGTATTTTGCATTTGTTACTTATGCTGTTTGGCATTGTACCATTTGTTGATGAAGAGCCCTTGAACATAAACGACATATGCTGTTAGCAATTCCATTACCTCCTGTTAAGAATGTCTATATCCCACCATTGCATGAAGGCCCATAAGTGCAGAGCAACAGAATAAATCTATCAGAATAATCAGAACATGAAATTATTTTTAATCACCAAAATGGTCCTTTTAATTTTCTGAAAGATTTTTTATAAAGCACAATTAAATAAATAAAGCACAATTAAATAAATAAACCACAATATATTCCTGATGCCTGTATCATCACTTTTTCATATTATGAGTATCAGAATTAATGTTTGGTAAGAGCAAATAGGAATAAAATTAAATATTTTCCAATTGAAATGATAACTGAGTACTTGTACAACAGAATTGTTTGTTTAAACAAAGTAGACTAGTGTCATATTACATCTCAGGGATTCCAATTCTGCCATTCTATCCTACATTTGTTCTGAAAACAATAATTAAGGACATATATTCAGCTAAATGGAAGAGAGAACTAAGGAAATCTGACTGTTTTCATATGTCATAAATCTAAATATAATTCACTACAAGTCTCAACATTCTCTGAACAAACCATAATTTCTCACAACTACAAGACTTTGAGTCTGGTGTTTCTCTGTGCTAATTTTGTTGGTGGGAGATCTTTAAAGAGCAGTTTCTCCATTTGACAAATTCCTACTGTCCATTAAAAACTAACAGATATTTTCCAATTATCTCTTTTTAAAAATTTTACCATTATTATTTTTAGATACAGAGTCTTGCTATGTTGCCCAGGCTGGCCTTAAACTCCTGAGCTCAAACAATCTTCCTGCTTCAGCCTCTCAAGTAGCTGGGAATACAGGAGTGGCACCATTGCACCTGGCTTTAGTATATGTTTATTAAACAAACACATGACTATCAGGAAGAGGGATGCTTTTACCTGGGCCAAATGAATTGCAGAAGAAAAATCCTCAGTAATGGGAATCTTTGAAGAATCAAAAAGTGCCCATAAGAGAAAGCATCACTTGTGAACATCTGTAAGTCTGAATAATATGAAGCCAATATAAGAAATCACAGGTTGAAGCAAAACTCCTCTACACCACCCTTGCTATTCAGAAATGGGCTAGCAAGCCGGGGTGGTGAAATAGAGAAACCGGCCATACCTCTACAGCTGTAGGCTTCTTCCACCTAAAGTAAGTTCAAGATTAAATTTAATGCTGAATTAAGTGTGCATTTAGTTAAAAATCTTGGACTAGACTTGTTGACATTATGTTTATAACTTAGTGACTTTATAACTTTGTGATATCTGACTGTGAACAGAAGAGTCATGGAATCGGCTGAGTTTTCATCTAGTAACAGGAGATAATCCCTACTGAATTACTTCTATAGGTGCACTTTTATAGGGAAGGTGGGTGACTCCATTAGGAAAGGACCCATGGAAGCGTGCGCTAGATTTCCCAGACTTCATGCGCCTTTCCCTTTGGCTAATTTTATTTTGTATCCTTTTTCTGTAATAAATCACAGATTCATAATAGTAACTGGTATTATTATGGCTGTAATTTGTGGTGTGGCTACTCTATATTGAAGCACTGTATTAAACATCACATGTAACATCATTTTATTTATATCCCATAACAATACTGTCACAATTATTAGTACGTTAATTTTAGAAGGAGAAAATTGGGGTTAGAATATTTACATAACTTGTCCAGAGTCAAATTTGCCTGAGGCCTGTGCTTTCAGACAGCCGCTGGGAATCATTATCAAGTTCCTATTCTGTTTGGACCAAGATATAAGAGAAATTTCTTCCACGAATCTCTATAAACATGACACTGACATTGCAAAGTCTGTTTGATAATATTCCCTCAGTAAATTCAGTAGCAAGCTTCACATGACTCTTTCTCATAATGTCCTTCTGTGCAGTCCAGGCAAAGCAATCCACTCATCGCACAGCTCGGATGGGAAGAGAGGGAACTGGAACCCAGCTCTCCTATGCCCAGATCCTCTACTGCTACCTTTGTGTGTGTAAACATCCCTGTGTAAGACGGGTTCAAACCTCCTAATGTGGTCTAAATTTGCTCTACACGACAATCTTTGAAAGATACCTGTCTTTGAAGGAAAATAACTGCTCCGGGTTGGGGTAGCAACATAAAATCCCACTCTTTTTGAGGATTTATTGAAACACTTGAAAATGGAGATTTCTCCTCAGGACTTCCTTTGCCAGTTT
>CAUYSK010000130.1:0-47402 GCA_963575035.1 Avahi laniger | reverse complement strand
ATTAAATAGTTGCCCCTCAAGAATCTAGTCATATTTTTGCTGTTGCTGTGATTGCCTTTGGGCTCTTCTTCATAAACTCTTTGTCTAGGCCAATGTCTATAAGAGTTTTTCCAACATTTTCTTCTAGAATTCTTACAGTTTTGTGCCTTAGGTTTAAATCTATTATCCATCGTGAGTTGATTTTGGTGAAAGGTGAAGGGTGCAGATCCTGTTTCAGTCTTCCACATGTGCCTATACAATTCTCAAATTTGAAACTCTTTAAAAGGCCCTTGATGGTTTAGGGCTAAGGGGAAATTCATTAAGTGCTGTCTGCGGGATCTGTCTGAGCAACGCTCACCCTTACTATTCCTTTGACCAAGAATCCTCTGCCCTTACATATTCATATAGCTGGGTTTTCTCATCTTCAGATCTAAACTAAAACATCACCTCCTAAAAAAGATTGTCTCCATTGACTCTTTTCCTAAAGTAGAAGAAGAGACTACTCTCTCCTGGGCCTCTATCACATCAGTGGTGTTCTCTGAGTTTGTCACTGAGATGGTCTTTTTACCTATTATCTATCTCCACCAACTGGAAACTGTCCATGTGCCCTGAAGGGCAGATTTCTGACTCCCATTCTTGTGTCTTTACCCTGGTGTCACAGAAGCCAGATTATCACATATCTCTACTCAAACTCCTCAGTCTTCCTACCTCACTCAAAGTAGAATACCAAGTCCTTATCCGGTTTGATCACGGAGAGATTCTCCTTCTACTCCCCCCAACTCAGTTTGCTCCAGCCACTGTTTCTCAAAGGGAGCCAGGCCCTCTGTCCTGGCAGCTCATCTGCCTGGAAGAGTATCTGCTCAGATATCCTCACTCCTCCCTCGCTCACTTTCCTCAAGCTTGTGCTCATTCTGGTTGTTTAAAATAATAAAGAAGGAACATAATAAGTCTTCACTTTTATATTTAAGCAAAATCACTTTGCAGGCATCCTCACAAGACTAATTAATTGTTTGGTTCGACTGACCTTCAAGGAAACAAGCTTCTAAAGGAAGAAGTAAAAATGTGCTCATCTTGTTAGTTCTAGAAGAAAAAAAAAAAAAAAAAGAGTAGATTTAATCTACTCTATACTGGTCAAAGATTTAAATGATCTCATTTTTTTTAATCATTTTACTTTTCTTTCATTTCTATAAGCTCACATTTATTTATTTCTTTTATTGGTTCATTATTAATTCATTTACTTTTTTATTGAATGTAGATTTTTGAACATCTACTAAGTATTCAGTGGTGGAGATACAAAAATGAGCAAAATACAGTTCTGGTGCTCAAACACCTCACAAAGTCTAGTAAGAACCATTCCTGCAAATCATTTGGAGGGTCACTGTGACATATATATCAACCTGAATAGCAAACAGAGTGAGGCTCTCTAAAAGTAAATGATGTTTATATGGGAATAGAGCATTGCAGTGGGACTATGTGTACAATAGTAAGCTATTTGCATATTAAAGGAAAACGAATGCTTTTAAAGGAAAAAATGAGGAAGATTAGGTAATTGTTTTGAAATAATTATTCTTGGCTACTAAGATCAAGAACAAGGGTGACACCAGTCCAAGTTTGGACAGGCATTTGTGCATTTGCTGTATAAGATTGTATTGTATTTTTTGTGTAAGGTTGCAATGACCATTGTGTGAGTTGTGGTTTTTGCAGTCTTTTGTGATAGGCTTGGTTATCAGGTATAAACCATGATGACCCCATCTCTTCATATCCTTCTCTGCTCTATTTATCAGAGTTTTTTTGTTTTGTTTTGTTTTGTTTTTAGCATTAGTGACTGGATTTTGACTCTGACAACTTTCACATTTCCCCATTTTGATCAAGGTCTTGTTTTGAAAGCATCACTAATCAATCATCCTATAGTTTTAATGTCTCTTGGTGCCATGATGGACCTATAACAATTGCTGGTACTGTTCCATGTTTGGGGATGGATTGGCAACTAGAAGTGAGTGTCAAAATCCTTTTAGCCACATTTGACCAACAAGGGAGGTTTGAAAAGAGTGGATCTCAGGCTAATTCTACCTGGAGTCCAATATTAATTTCAATTTTGTCTATTCTGTTGTTTGTTATTCTCACCTCAGAGTTCTGGGCCAGTATTATTTTGTTAGGAGTTGTGCTTCTGTAAATATTTAACAAGTAACAGTACAAAATTTAAAAAGAAAAAATATAAAATAAAACTAATTCTAATATGATAATCTAAGTTTGCATAATGGTTTTGAGCAATACAACTAGGCTTAAAGACAACCAATTTAATAATTCAAATAACCATAGGGAATTAGGTGAAATCTGTTTTAACCACATGGTCTTTTGCGTGTGTGTGTGTGTGTGTGTGTGTGTGTATGTGAGTGTGTGAGTGTGTATGGGTATCAACTTTTCCAGAAGTCTTTATTCAGGTACAGCATATATAGCAGGTACTAGCAATAGCACAGACATTTTCTTACTTAACAATTGGGTACTAAAGGATTTTTCAGGTTAGGTTCTGTTAAGTTACCTGCAGAAGCTACTGACTGTAAAATTTTAATTACATCATTATCTTGTTAATTGAAAAAGGTAGCATTAAGGGGAGTAAGAGTCTCTTTAAACAGAGTCTTGTTCTGGTGTCTTAGGAAAAGCTATCTACAGCACGAAAATAACAACTTCTCCTGGTTTGCAGTTTGAGTGTCTCCAGTCATGCCATCAGGCAATTTAGTGAACTTTTGGTGTGGAGCATACACCAGGCACAAGGTTATTTCTTGCAATTTATCTAGTTTCATCTTATAGGGCTTTAGAAACAGAGCAGTTTTTGTTCTTATTTCAAGAGTTGTAGCCAAATACCAGAGGTAATTAGAAGAATTCAGGATCTATTCCAATATATAGGTATGTAACAAGAACTTGAAAACAATGCATAAGGTTACAGTCAAATAAAAAGTCTATTTTAGTTTTTCTTTTAGTAAAATTTTCTTTCTTCATTGATCACACAGAAACCTTAGATTTTAAAACTTCTTGAGGCTAGGAAGCCAAACCCAGAAGACCTTAGATTTTACCTATAGTCTTAAGGTTTCTGGGCTTGCTAGGAAGTGACAATTTTTATTAATTCACTGTGAGACTGGGAAACTTTGAACCCAGGTATTTTGTACTTTATGCACATTCTCAAATGTGATATTTCAGTCAAAGACTGGTAATGTAACCAATGTTTTCAATTATATCCTGCTATAAAAAGAGAGCAGCTTTTTGTTGAACTTAGACAAATAACCATATTTTCATTAAAAATAAGAATATTCATGAATAGTTTTTGATTTTGGGAGGAATCAAGTAGGGATAAAAAGCAAATGCTTTCACTTCTGTTTACAAAAGTATTCTTTAACAACTTTCTTTAAATTTGGAAAACAACATTTAAGTAAATAACCAACATTGTTTTAAATAAAAATCATAAAAGCATTAGCTTTATCAGTTACTTAAGTAATGTAATTATTTTTATTTTGCTTGATCTTGATTAGCTGTCTCATGAACTCATCAGTTTTTTTATTAGAGTTCTGGAAATTTTTATTCAGTCCATTGACGTTAAAGTTATGAGAAATCTGTGTTCAAGAGTGTTTGTTAGAATCTTTTTCATGAAAAGCAATTCTGAATGATAGTTAATTATAAATGTTCTTAGAGAAGAATTAAAAACAATAATTGTGAATAAAGCAAACTTAGAATAGCCATGGTTAAAAATCTGATGAAAATTCACAATTGACAAGGAAATTTAGTTATTGTTACCACATGCAGCCTTTTAAGATACCAACCAGAATCATGACTGACAGCATCAAATTAGGACCATTAAACTTTTTTAAGTTTTATATAATCTCTAGAATATTTACATTAATAATGTATCTATGCAAATATAATTTTAGAGAAAAATTTAACATAACAAAAATTATAAATGATAACATATTTCTTCTACAAATGTATATAATTTTGAAACATTTACATCAATAACATATCCATAAATGTAACTGAAAGATCTAGTATCACATCATTTGACAATGTTTCCCATACAATTTACCAAATAAGCCTAATTATTTAATATCTTTACAAGATGAGAAATATATTCATTGAGTCTCTCCTGGGGTCCAAAAGGAACATTACAAAGTTAATAATTCTAGGTCAAAAGCCTTCATTTAGGATTTTAATCCTGAAGAAACCTGCCAAAGATGTCAAAAAAGTACAAAACACTTCATCAATACAGAATAACAGGCTACTGTAAAATAATAGTTATTTATCTAAACAGAATAATAATCAAAACACTTCAAGAGTAATACAGAAACTTACATGGATATAAAAAACTTAACCTTTTAAAGCTCAGTTTTTCTAAGTAATTCAAAACCTAGTAAAGAAAAAACAAGAAATTATCTTGGTATAATGTCAAATCTTTGCTTTTTAGGCTAGTTACTAAAAGGGATTTTAAAAGAACACATTCTGTAGTGTGATTGTTTCTCCTTAAGGGAAGCCAGTTTAGATAAGGAAGACAAACCTGATAAAAAGGGTACTTAAAACTAGTCAGACAGAGTGTGTCCAGAGTTATGAGTGTACACTATATTACAAAGGAATGTAAACAAGAAAACTAGTACCTTGAGCAAAAGAATACATGACTTTTAGTAACAGCATGAGAAGTCTCCTGGTGACATGGAATAATTTAGACACATCAAGAAAATCCAAGACTACAGAATCAAATTATGCTGGAGGAAAACATTGTTTTTCTAGGCCTTTAAAATAAACATTTCAGTGTCAGGCCGTGGCAGGAGAGTTAGAACTGGAGAAAAAAACATTACATTTGGAAGTGACAAAAAGGTTGAAGGAAAGGGTTGTTACCCCAGCCAAGCAAAAAGATACACCTTTTTAAGGGAAGAAAGGCGAGCTGAAGGCATTGATGTATGACCTGCAAATCACATACAAGGAGAGACAGTAAAAGTTTAACTTCTGAGATGTAATCTGAGAAGCTTCAAAAAGAAAAATTTTACCTGGAGAAATGAAATGACCATTCTGAATGCAAAAGACGGCATTTCCAACCGGAAAGTAGAGAAATTAAATAGATCTCATGAAGAAACATGATAGAAATTGAAACTGTCTATAGTTTAGAAGATGGCTATTAAAGAAAAATATTTTAGAATTAAAATCAAAACCTCTTGCAATTGTACTAAAAGCAACTCGATACTTTAAGAAAACCATGTTGTTCGAACAAAGGGAACCATTTTTTTTTAGTTTTGAATTATTGTATTTTTAATATCAAAGCTCATTTTTTCAAAAGATCCGGAAGATAGCTGACTAGAGATATCGGTTGCTAGATCATCCCAGAGGGAAGGCAGCATTTCAGATAAAGGAGAGGCGGGGAAAGGGCACAGCTCAGTTGCAGTTTTGGGGGAAAGATGCCAGAGCCTGCCAGAGATTTCACGGGAACAAGCAGTGGAGCAGAACAGAAAGAAAAAAGATATCAGCACAGATCAACCAAGGAGAGGCTTGGAGCCCGGTGCAGAGGGTAAGTGGTGGTTTCATTTTTCCTTCCCTCACACCTCTGGTAGTCAGCAGGTTGCTGAGCTGCTTGGGAGCTTTTCCATCCTCATAAGCCTGCTACAATGACTGAACTGGGAGCTTCTTGAAAATAAAGCATCGGGCTTCCAGCCCCTTAGGGGGTCACTCCCTGCAGCCATGGTCTGGAGCCAAGGCAGGGGGCACCATACTGCTTCTCTGCCCCAAGCATCCCTTTGTCCACCCCAAGGAGCTCTAGTCCTTCAGTTTGCACGTCACCTGTTCCCACACAGACAGTTCCTGACTGCTGCCCAGACTGTGATGGGCCCTGGAGAATTTGAGTGATCCCAGAGCTTGGACATTCTGTGCCGGCTTCCTTCCAGGGAGAGGAATCAGAAGGGTTGGAGTGCTGCCTCTGCTCTATTCAGACTCTTTTCCTCCCATTCCCTTCCCCAACTTACTGCAGCCAAGAGGGACGATTGAGCCAAGACTCTCAAAAGTGGCTGCCTCCCCTCTGTCGGTGTGCCCACAAATCTGAGGTTTCCACAGAGAGTGGGGCCCACAGCTTTCCCCTTGAGGACCTGCAGTGGATCTAGGGGTGCTTGGTCTGGGATTTCCCTGCCCATTGGCACTCCCTGGAGATGCCCACCAGCAGGACAGACATGCAGGCCAGATCCCATACTCCCAGGACTTGATTGGGTTGCTTGGGAGTACAGAGGGGAGATTTGAGAACTAAACTCAGGAAACAAGGGAGCCTATACAGGCATAACTGACAGGAGAGTGCAGTGTGGGTCCAAGCCACAGCAAACTGAGCACCCACCCCCTCAGGAAAGCTACACTTTTCAGATGTGGATGGGACCTGAGGCAGGGAAGTTTCCAACCTGTGGCACTGTTGCTGGCAAGCTCAGCAAATTCAGGCATCTGTTTGCAACTAGACACTAGAGGCAGATTCACTGGAAAGGGGAGGAGGGAGAAGAGAGAAACTCATTCCTGACAGCCAGTCTGTGAATGCCAGATGGCCCCTTCCCCATGAACAGACTTTCAGGTTTGATGAGGCTGTCTCAGCCACTCCCCAGTGGCTGTCCCCAGCCACTCTCCCCAGTAGCCTAGGATCCAACCTTTGATCCCTGCTGAAAAAATTCTAGAGACTACCTCTGAGTCTGAAGGCAGGATCACCCAACCTAGCCCTGCCCAGCACTGCTCCTCCACTCACTTCTGCTGTGCTGGAAAATAAGGAGTCCTCTGGGAGTTCCAGAGCCCCTCCCACTGCGCCTGGAGCATTTGAATGCTTCTCTTAAGGGACTAGAGCTGGTTGTAGGCCCCAAATAACAACACTGCAAGCTGGCTCTTCCCTGCAAGAACCAAATATTAACAGGAAGAACAACTTGTACAGCCCATTATAGCATCTACTGACTCAATCATACAGGGCATGGCTGACTCTTACTCAGAAGCACAACCCACCATCTCAGAGATTAAGCTGGGTGTCCCAATATAGTTCACACTGCTGTGGGGGAGGGTAAGAGAGCAGAATAGAAGCAACCCATGTGGGGGACACTTGTAAGGAGAGGAGTAAAAGTTGCAGGTGGCTCAAGCTGTGAGGGGACTCCCTCCACCACTGCAGACCTCTGGCTGACTGGGGAGCTGCTCAGAGTCTGTGCAGACACATGGTACTGGAGAGCAGGTGCAGAAGATCCAAGATTTCTGCAGCTGATGCCATCCTCAATGCTCAGGTGCATGATGCCAAGTTTGCTCAGGACTCAGCTTTCTAGCAGTAGCCTTCGCATCACCCCCATACGGCTGGAAAGGGAGCATCTCTATGCTGAATAGAGAATAGTGAATAGATACTCCCCCATGCCATGCCCTGTGACTAGGAGCTGAGCATGCCTCCGCCCCACTCCCTGCATGGGATATGAGCAGAGGAGAAATCTCAGACACCACAGGCACCAGCTGGGAAGCTTCAGGCAACTGCCTTAGCATGACCTAAGCAGGGTGTAGAGAACGTCAGTTGACCAGCAGCCCAGCCTGCCTCCGCAGTCCCTGGGCTGCTGGGATATACCCCTGCCTTAGCAACTGGGCAACAGCAGTCTCCACGCTGGCAGAACAGCCCTCTATCTGTGTGATTCTGCCCCAGTAATCCTAAGATCAAGCCCTGAGGCTCTCATTGTGCCTGAGCACAGGCTCTGCCCCTGTGGCTCAAGGGCCCCCACTGGGCTTGCGACACTACCCTTGAGTTTCCAGAATTATGCCTAGGCCCTAAGACCCCACTCCTGAGCCTCCACTACTGCCGCTGGGCCAGCAGCACCACCCCAAGGTCCAATGCTTCACCAGGGACACCAAGTCTTGAGCAGCCATTACTCCTGAACCTGGTTCATGCAAATGCCCACATCCTAGTCACCCATGATCACTGTCTAGATAGAATCACCCAGCTGCCACTGTCACCTCCACTGGGTGACCCTGGGCAGTGCAATCTCACACAACAGCTTCCATGAAGAGTGTCCCATCCAGCCCCCAACTTCAATTTCCAACAACAAGCTGAGGAACAACCCACCACCCCTCACAATGATCATCCAGCACTGGCTCAAACTGAGGCAATCACAGAGGAATGGGTCAAAACAGAACAGCTGTTCTACAGGCTCTCAGTGTACCCACCCTCCCCTGATGGGTCAACACTCCAGAGTAAAACACAAAGCTTCATCTAGGGTCCTCTCTTTCCCCTAACTAAACAGGAGAGTTCCCAGCAAAGGAGAACAAATGTCCTGCAATCCTATTAGCCCAGAGCGGAGAGAAGAGAAGTCAGATGAGAAGACACAAGCAAAAGAACCTTAGCAACATGTAAAAACAAATCATTTCAACACTCCCAAGGTATCACAACTGAGCTACAGTAGTGGACTCCAACCACAAGGAAATTGCCAAAATGACAGAAATGGAATTCAGAATATGGATGGCATAAGACAAATGGAATTGAAGAGAAAGCTGAAAACCAACAACAGGAAGCCAAAAGAATATTTCAGGAAATTAATGAAAAAGTCACTAAAGAAGTAGACAGCATAAGAAAGGATATTAATAGAACTTAAAGAAATGAAAGAGTCATTTTCGGATTTCAAAACACAGCAGAAAGCTTCAACAACAGACTAAATCAAAGAGAAGAAAGAATCTCAGAGTTTGAAGACAACGCTTTCAAGCCAACCCAGTTATTTCAAAAGGCAGAGAAGGAAAAAAATGACTGAACAGTCACTGAGAGACATATAGGACTATGCAAGGCAAATTAACATATGAATTACAGGTATCCCTGAGGGAGAAGAAGAAAGAGCTAGAGCATGGAAAATCTATTTGAAGGAAAACTTCCCTGGTATCATCAAAGATTCAGACATCGAGGTACAAGATGGTCATTGAAAACTGGGAAGATTCACAGCAACTAGGAAATCTCTAAGACAAATAGTAATCAACCTGGCCAAAGGCAAAATGAAGAAGAAAATTCTGTAAGCAGAAAGATGAAAGTAACAACTAACCTTCAAAGGAAAACCCATCAGGCTAACTTCTCGACAGAGCCCTTACAAGCAAGAAGGGATTGGGGCTCCATCTTCAATCTGCTTCAACAGAACAACTGCAAGCTGATAATTTTGTATCCTGCAAAACTAAGTTTCACAATGATGGGGAAATTAAATTTTTTCCAGACAAGCAAACACTGAAGGAATTGCCCATGACCAGACCTACTCTGCAGAAAATATACAAAATTGCATTATATATGAATAAGCACAATAGAAGTCATCAGTGTAAAATCACTCCAAAACACTAAAAGTCACAACTCTCATAAAACAACAGCACAAGAGGGAAAACAAAGCAATAATGTACTACCCAATGTGATGAACAGATCAGTATCCCCCATATCAATTCTATCACTTCAATGTTAAAGGTCAATGTTAATGAAAAAACACAAGTATCTGTTCTCTTCAGGAAACAGATCTAAAGTACAAGGATGCACACAGACTCAACATTAGAGGATGGAAAAACATATTCCATGCCAATGGAAATCAAAAGAAAGTGGATATAGTCATTATCATCCCAGATAAAATTAACTTTAAATCAACAAAGGTAAAGAAAAAGAGGGTCATTATATAATGGTAAAGGGAGCAATTCAACAAGAAGACATAACACTCCTAAATATACATCCACCTAACACAGAAGTTCACAGATACATAAAACAAATTTTATTAATACTAGAGCAAATAAAAGAAATAAGTAGCATCATCATAATTGCCAGGGACTTCAACACCCCACTGTCAGAGCTGGACAAATCATCAAAGCAGAAAATAAGTAAAGAAACACTGGACTTAAACCAGATTCTAAATCAAATGGGCCTAACAGACATTTACAGAACGTTCTACTCATAAACTACTAAATATAAATACTTCTCATCAGCACATGGGACATTCTCCAAGATTGATCATATCTTAGGCCACAAAACAGCTATCAAGAAATTCAAAAAATTTGAAATTATACCAGCAACCATCTCACACCACAGTGGAATAAAAGCAGAAATCAATCTTAAGAGAAACACTCAAACCTACACAAAATCATAGAAATTAAACAACCTGTTGCTGAAAGATTATTGGATTAAGAATGAAATTAAGAAGAAGATCAAAAATTCCTTGAACTGACCAACGAAGGGGACACAAGTTATCACAATCTATGTGAAGTAGCGAAAGCGTTCCTCAGTGGAAAATTCATAGCCTTGAATGCCTACATCAAAAAGACAGAAAGATCACAAATTAACAACATAATGTCACATCTCAAGGGACTAGAAAAGAAAGAGCAAACCAAGCCCAAAGCCAGCAGAAGAAGAAGAAAAAAAGTTAGAATAGAGCCAAATAAAATGGAAAACAAAAAATAAAAAAAAAGGATAAAACAAAAAGTTGGTTCTTTGAAAAGATAAAGAAAATCAATAGATTTCTTGTTATATTAACCAGGAATAGATGTGAAAGGACCCAAATAAGCTCAATCAGAAATGAAAAAGGTGACATTATAACTGATACTGCATAAATACAAAACATCATCCATGAATACCATAAAAACCTCCATGCACATAAACTAGAAAATACAGAGGAAATAGAGAAATTCCTGGAAACACACAATCTCCCAAGACGTAATCAGGAAGAAATAGAACTCCTGAATAGAACAATAATGAACAGCAAGATCATAGCGGTAATAAAAAGTCTTCCAACAACAACAACAACAAAAAAGCCCCAGACCAGATGGATTCACAGTAGAACTCTACCAGACCTACAAAGAAGAACTGGTACCCACACTACAGAAATTATTACATAGCATCAAGAAGGAGGGAATCCTCCCCAACTTATTGTATGAAGCCAGCATTACCTTGATACCAAAGCCAGGAAAGTGGACAACAAAAAAAGAAAACTACAGACCAATATTCCTTCTGAATATAGATGCAAAATTCTCAATTAAATACTGGCAAACCAAATTCAACAGCAAATCAAACAAAAATAATCCATCATGAACAAGTGGGCTTCATTCCAGGCAAGCAAGAATGGTTCAACATATGTAAATCAATAAATGTGATTTACCACATAAACAGAGGCAAAAACAAAGATCATATGATCATCAGAATAGATGCACAAAAAGCATTTGACAAAATCCAGCACGCTTTCATGATAAAAACCCTCAACAAACTAGGCATTGTAGGAATATATCTCAAAATTATATAAAGCCATACATGACAAACCCATAGCCAATATTGTACTGTATGGGAAAAAGTTGAAAGCATTCCCACTTAGAACTGGAACAAGACAAGGATGCCAACTGTCACCACTACTATTCAACATAGTGCTGGAAGTCCTGGCCAGAGCAATCAGGCAAGAGAAAGAAACAAAGGGTATCTAAATTGGGAAAGAGGAGGTCAAGCTATCACTTTTCACTAATGATGCAATCTTATATCTAGAAAACCCCAAAGACTCCACCAAGAGACTCCTGAAATTGATAAGTAAATTCAGCAAAATCTTAGGTTACAAAATCAATGTATACAAATTAGTAGCACTTCTATGTACCAATAACAGTCAAGCTGAGAGTCAAATCAAAGACTTAATACCATTCGCAACAGATACAAAGAAATAAAATACCTAGGAATATACTTAACCACAGAGGTAAAAATCTCTACAAGGAGAACTATGAAACATTGAGGAAAGAAATTGCAGAGGACATAAACAAATAGAAAAACCTATTATGCTCATGGATCAGTACAATTACTATTGTTAAAATGTCCATACTATCCAAAGTGATTTACAGATTCAATGCAATCCCCATCAAAATACCAATATCATATTTCACAGATCTAGAAACAATAATTCTATGCTTTGTTTGTAACTAGAAAAAAAGCCCACATAGCCAAAGCAATCTTAAACAAAAAGAACAAATCTGGACATACCACATATCAGACTTCAAACTATACTACAAAGCTATAGCAATCAAAGCAGCATGGTATTGGTACAAAAATAGAGTCTCAGACCTACAGAACAGAGAATCCATATATAAAACTATCTACCTATAGCCAATTGATCTTTGACAAAGCAGACAAAAATGTTCACTGGGGATAAGAAGACCTCTTTTATAAATGGTGCCGGGAAAATTGGATAGCCACACACGGAAGAATGAAAGAGGACCCATATCTCTCATCACTCACAAAAATTAATTCAAGATGGATAAAATACTTAAATGTAAGGCAGGAATCCATAAGAATTCTAAAAGAAAATGTAGGAAAAACTCCTCCCGATATCAGCCTAGGCAAAGAATTTATAACTAAGATGCCAAAGGCCATTACAGCAACAACAAAAATAAATAAATGAGATTTGATTAAATTTAAAAGCTTCTGCACAGCTAAGGAAAATAATCAACACAACAAATAGACAACATACATTATGGGAGAAAATATTCACAAACTATACATCTAATAAAGGGCTATTATTCAGAATCTACAAAGAATTCAAACAAATCAATAAGAAAAAGATGAACAACCGTGTTAAAAAGTGGGCAAAAGACATGAACAGATGTTTCTCAAAAGAAGGTAGACAATTGAACAACAAGCATATGAAAAAATTCTCAACATCACTAATCATTAGGGCAATGCAAATTAAAACCACGATGAGATGTCACCTTACCCGTTAGAATAGCTTTTATTAAAATGTCCAAAACCAAGACATGCTGGTATGGATGCAGAGAGAAAGGAATGCTTCTACACTGTTAGGGGGACTGCAAATTAGTGTAACCTCTGTGGAAAACAGCATGGAGATTTCTCAAAAAACTAGAAGTAGACCTACCATTTGACCCTGCAATCCCTCTCCTGGGTATCTACCCAAAGGAAAAGAACTCATTTTATGAAAAAGAATCCTGCACTTGAATATTTATTGCAGCACAATTTACAATTGCAAAGCTTTGGAATCAACTCAAGTGCCCACGGTCCAATCCATGAATAAACTAAGAAACTGTGGCATATGTATACCATGGAGTACTATGCAGCCATTAAAAGGATGAATTAATGCATTTTGTAGCAATTTGGATGGAACTGGAGACCATTATCCTAAGTGAAGTATCTCAAGAATGGAAAAACAAATACCACATTGCTCTCTGAAAAATTGGAATTAACGGATGGGCACACAAGTGTACAGAGGGAAGTAAATTTCTTGGAAATCAAGCATGGTGGAAGAGGGAAAAAGGGAGGGGAAAAATCTACCTAATAGGTACAATGAACATTACCTGGGTGATGGGCACACTTATATCTCTCACTCAAGCATTACAAAAGCTATCCATGTAGCAAAACATTTGTACCCCTTGATATTTTGAAATAAAATAAAAATAATAAAAGCTCATTTTTAAAGAAATACTTATAAATAATTTCCTTTTAAGTATAGTCAGATTGATTGTATGCAATATTCCTTTCATAAATTGCCCTTTTACAAACCTTTCGATGACTTACTCAGATCCATATTTTGAAACAATCTTTAAATTACCTCTGAATTAGACAAAATTATTTTTTCCCCCAGAACACATTTTTATGTCTTTCTTACAATTTTTCTTATAAAAACACATCTTATTTTGGAGGGACATACATTTATATACAGAATTATTATGTATATTAATTTGAATTTTTAACTCTTGGTAACCTTAAACTTTAGTGAAAATATAGGAAGCAAGAAAACTTGAATTATCTGCCACATATCAATATTTTATAGAAAAGAATCATTTTATAATTTTTTAAAAAATCCTTCCCCAAAACATAGTTTTTATAATATTAATAGACTGAAATCTATTTAAACTATTTATAAAATTTAGGAAGCCAGGAACAAACATATTTATGTTCAGCAATTTTTTTTTAGTTTTTCTTTATGTTATTTGAAAATGACTCAGATATTAAATCAGTATCCATTATATAACTTAACATAACTTTAAGACTGTAAATTACATGAAAAGTTCATTTAGAGATATTTATTTCATTTACATTTATTTATTAAATAATTTAATTTTTAATTACTTATGAAAACTAAGATATTAGATAAAGCTAGTCATCATTTCAAGTTATATCCTTGTAAACTGTTTTTATAGCCTATGAATGTCAGGTGCTCAACTAAGTAAGAAACTTTAATATATGTGTACTTTGCTGATAAGTCAGAAGATACAGCTTTTTTAATAAAATTAAACCAACCATATTAAATTAGTCTAACTTATCAAAAAATTACACAAGGCAAGATCATTATGCTTTAGCCTGAGTATATAGTATTGTAACCTTTGTGTCAAACCCTGAAACCTTAAAATATCTAAGAGAGACAATATAAAACTGATCAGTTAACCCATGCAAAAATGTATGCTGACAATTCTGAAGACATTTCTATTTTTATTTTATAAATAATTTTAAAATCAGCTTATTTATTAAAGATTTACTTCCGTCAAGTTAACTAAAAGGCATTTGAATTAATTACTATATTTTTTATATTTTATATGAGCACCCATTTATCTAAGCCAATCTAAGTTCTAAGGGATTTTGGCTGACTATGCCAAATTTTACCATGTAGACACAACATACAACATAATACACACATATGTGTGTAAACACACCTAAACACATATATACACACACGAATAAAGATCTTACAGCTTTCATTTTAGAATTTTAGTCGGTTTACAGTAATACAACCTTAACAACTTAAAAAGACAGTAGGATCCAAATTTTATTTCTGATAAAAGTTGGGACCCGTTCATGTGGCTAAAATTTATTTTCCCTGATAGGTAATCAAATGAAAGCTGTGGATCAAAATTTTGTGTAAAACAGTTTTTTATGGCAGTTTGATTTTAAAGAAAACCTCTTTCACCCTTTTTTTCTCTTTTTATCAGTATCAGATGGTTGTAGGGTTAAATTTTCAATTGTTAATAATTTAGCTAGAACTGGATGAATTGCATAAGAAAAATGAAATCTTCACATAGCCTTGAACTAGTAATAAAGTTATCTTTTTGTTTGTCAGTCTAGTTTGCTTGATTAGCAAATGCAGGCAAGGAAGAATTTTATCAGGTTTGTGTTTTGTTTTTTTGTTTTTGTTTTGTTTTGTTTGCCTTTTTCTTTTTTTGCCTCTGTATGGTAGAAAAAGCAAAAATTTTATGCCAGAGATACCATATATTATTGCTCTGAGCTCCAGATTTTGACTTATTTGATCTGAAAACCTAACTTTACATTTATACATTTTTTTTCCTTTTAGATTATTAATTTTTCAATTAATCGCTCCATGATTATAAGCAATTGCTATTCAGGCAAACTCAAATTTACATTTCCTGAAGGTGTCTAGGTTGTTTGTTACCATGGAGTTGTAATTTGAAAAGCCATTAATTTGAAAGTCTTTTAAGACTTCCGTTTTCTTAATTTTGGCTGGAATTCTAAAAGCAGTGAGTTTTATTTCAACACAAATAGAAAAGTCAGCAGATTTAAAGTAGAGGAAAATATAAAGAGATCAAGAACTTACGTGTTAACTCTATAGTTGCAGAGTTTTTTTAAAGAAGTTTGAATAATGATCATTGAGCTCTGAATTGTTCTCAATGAGGTTTTATACATCACTTTAAAAATGTGAACAAGAACAGGCCATAATATGAACCCGGCTGGAGTTCTAGAAAACCTGGCATGCCTTAATGTTTGGGAATTTCATTCCATTTCTTATTAATCTCTAAAGAGCAAAGAAAATCCTACAAATTCTGTTAGCAAAGATCAGAAATGTAGACTGTGTTTTAGATGGTGGCAACTGCCCCTAGTGACTTCTGATGAACCATCCTGTGCCTCATGCTTTAGAAGTTTATTTTTGTTTACTTGGAAGATTTTTATAAACAAGTATGGGATAAAAGTTAAACCAACCAAAAAAGATAAGAATGTTCACAAAAATTTAAGCCTAGGTGTGCAGATCAAACAAAACACTGAACTAGGCACGCAGACCAAAAATAAATTCACTGGAAAAGGCATGCCTCACAGAATGTAAATTCTATAGAAATCGGAGTACTCAATCCAGAAAGACATGTCATTATACCAGAAAGGACTTACCTGAATAGAAGAAAAAGTCATATCATTCCAAGAAGGATCTATGCTGTTTTATTAATGTGGCCTCAGCCAAACCACATTCCAAATAAAGTCAAGGGCTTTTACCAAAAAGCGGGAGGCTCATGGGCTGATAGCTAGAATATATTTAGAACTCAGGAAAATCAGCAAGAAAAAAATCAAACGACCCTATCAAAAAGTGGGCAAAGGACATGAACAGAAACTTTTCCAAAGAAGACAGAATAATGGCCAAGAAACATATGAAAAAATGTTCAACATCTCTAATCATCAGGGAAATGCCAATCAAAACCACAATGAGATATCACTTATCTCCAGTGAGAATGTCCTTTATCAAAAAGTCCCAAAACAATAAATGTTGGCATGGATGTGGAGAGACAGGAACACTCACACAGTGCTGGTTGGACTGCAAACTAGTACAACCTCTGTGGAAAGCAATATGGAGATACCTTGAAGAGCTACAAGTAGATCTACCATTTGATCCAACCATTACTGGGGATCTGCCCAAAAGAATAAAAGACATTCTATAAAAAAGACATCTGCACCCGAATGTTTATCGCGGTACAACTGACAATTGCAAAGATGTGGAAACAACCGAAGTGTCCATCAATACATGAGTGGATTAATAAAATGTGGTATATGTATACAGTGGAGTTCTGTTCAGCCACAAAAAACAATGGCAATATAGCACCTCTTATATTTTCCTGGATAAAGCTGGAACCCATTCTACTAAGTGAAGTATCCTAAGAATGAAAAAATAAGCACCACAGGTACTCACCAGCAAATTGGTTTCACTGAACAACACCTAAGTGCACATATAAGAATAACATTTATCAGGCATCGGGCAGGTGGAAGAGGGGAGAAGGGGATGGATATATACAAACATATTGAGTGCGATGAGCACCATCTGGGGGATGGACACGCTTGAAGCTCTGACTGCGGGGGGAAGGCAAGAGAAAAGTAAAATAAACATTTGTACCCCCATAATATGCAGAAATAAAAAAACAATAAAAAAAGAAGGAGGCTCAGCCTGAGAGGACAGAAAAGGTGTGCTGTGGAAGTGGAGAGCTCAAAGGGTTCAGTGAGTACTGAACATCAGTTCTAACAATCGCAAATTTCTTCCGCTAGTGATCTTTTCAGGTCCCATTTCTGTACCTGTATATGTCAACCTAAATAACAACCTGAGAAAAGTCTTCTAAAAAGAATGATGTTTATTTGGGGATAGAGCATTGCAACTGGAATATTAGAGCCACAGTATAAACTCTATGTGTATTCAGAAAGATAAAGGAAGACAAATATTTTTCAAGGAAAAAAAATGAGGATTACATAATCTTGAAATAATTATCCTTGGCTACAAAGATCAATAACAAGGGTAATGCCAGTCTAAAGTTGGACAGCAATTGCTGGGCAGATGTCCTTGCAGAAGTATTTTTTTTGTGTAAGATTGTGTAAGGTCTTTGTGCAAAGCTGTGGTTTTTTCAGAGTCTTTTATAATAGTTTTTGTTATCAGACATATAAGCATAGGAACCCTCTCTTCATTATATTTCCAGTTCTATTTCTCAATGGTTTTTTTTTTTTTTTACATTAATGACTCCATTTTGACTCTGACAGCTTTCACATGTGCCACCCCACTGTTTCCATGGGGAAGTTCTCTATATTAAACTATTCCAGAATCTCATTCTCGCAATCACAAAAGTAAAAGGAGTATTCTGAAATCTCATTTTTAGAGAGCTGGTATTACAAAAGGCATACCATATACTGATTAAATTTAGTGTTCATACTAAAAGGCATGCTCATTTTTATATTTGTGTCCAATAATAGAAAGAAATTTTAGTATGTGCCATACTTATCTTATTTCAGTGCTTAACACCAGCCCAACCTGTCACATAATTGATACCTTTGGTGAAATAAAGGGAAAAGAGTAGGAAGGAGGCAAGAGCCAAATTTGGTATTGTTTGTGATGTTATGTAGATAAATGGTAATTTCTGCTGATTCCTGCTCTCTTCTCCCCTCACCCCAACAATTTCTCCTGTGTATGGAGAATTAACAGACAGTAGAAGAAGGAATTAAGAATGAATCACAGGAACCATAGGTGCATAATTTTCATTCAATACTGACTTATTTGTGACCAACAATTGCATTTAATGTCAATGGAGAAGGTTTGAAAGTAGAGTGCATTCAGGAACTCACCTTATTCCTGGATACACTGGATACACAGAGGAGACAACATTTGGTTCTATTGAGGTAGAGGAGGTAATAAACGCAAAGGATGCCAGACTATGGAGATTCTGTAAAATATGACTTTATTGCCTATAATTTCTGTGTGGCAATTTACTTTAAAATACTTCCGTATAAATAAAAAGATATTGTGTGTGGATGTGTGTTTATGGGTGTATGCACTGTATATGTTTATGTGTATGAATTAACTTTAATTTATACCCTAGGGACAGGTAGTACTTGAAGTACTACAATCAAGAACCCACATTTTGTCATGTTGTATGCCTTTAATAGATAACATTTTTATTCATGAATTAAATATTTTAAAATTTAAAAAATAAAAGAATCTACATTTCAGGGATTATACCAGTATTGCAATTATTTATTTTACATCTCCTCTAATTTTACAAGGTGTTCATTTGCAAAAGGAATGTTTGTTTACCCCCTTTGGCAAAAAATAAGTGATGTTCAAGACCTATTGTTAGCTAGAAATATTATATAAGCCCTAATGCCTTTTCATGAACTGAATATAAACATCTGCCAAGTGCAACTGCCCAACACCTTCAAAGCATCATCTTCACTAGAACTTGTTTGAGCCTCCCTTAACAAATGCTCCTATCACCTATCCAACCAGAAGGTAGCAGACGTTCAGCTCAGAAAGAAACATTCAAGCATGGTATATTTGGTGTGCATAAGGTCACAGAGTGAGGGATTACATTACAGGAATAACAGATTTTGTGTCTGCTCATAAATAGACATAGAATTTGATATGAGACTTAACTTTCTTGTAACATCCCACTAGCAGTGAGGTTGAGAGCAGAGAAATCTACAATATCTGCTGCCTCTGACCTCCCAAGGCTACCATTACCGTCTTATTGACTTAGGTCAGTTCACAACAGGTCTCCGTCTGGGAGCAGTGTCTTTCTTTAATCTGCTTTGAATAATAACTCTGGAACAGTAGAGCTACAATAAACAAATCCCCCATTTACAAAATGGTTTATAGTTTTGCAAGTTACTTTTAAACCTACACATGTGACTAAATGATGCACAAAGCATCAACCACTTGAGACAGGTTTGAGGGACCCACCTTCCTGAACAGAATCTGGGGTACAGTAGAAGTACTATGATCTAGATTTGACATATCTCAATTGTCATGCAAGAAAACCTAGTGCAAAATCCTCATAATTGGTACTACAAGAAATGAGTGCATAAGGAGAGATCATTTGAGGGGTCTGTCAAAATAAGCATAAACCATCACAGTTATTTAAATATGTAATCTCAGAGAAGTACATTTTTAGTTAAAAGTTTATAAAGAACAAATATTATCTATTTATTCTCCCAATTTCCTAGGCTCTACTAGTAGAGCTTAACAGGGGAAAAAAAGTGAAATGGTCGTTGAAATACCTTATGTCTTTGTAAAGTTTATCTGCTTCCAAAATGAAATAATTAGGGGGCTAAGAGGCAGGCAAGAGGAGAATGTGATTGCTTCGTTAAAGGGTAATTGGTGTTTGATTATTACTTAGTAGGAAATTGTGTGCTGCATAATTTTCCTATTGTTCACTGCTACCACTTCATTATAATTATGAAAAGAATTGAACAAATCCAAAAAATATACAACAAATTCCTAAAATGCTAAGTTGTCCTAATGGTGGTAAACATCTTTAGATGTTCTGATAATCAGTAAAAAAAAATTAAGTTTCAAGGTTTGAGTTATATTAAACATCATTTCTATTAAGAAATTTAATTTAAAATGAATGTGTAGACACAATACAAATATCCCAAATAGAAACACATTGCACACATGAAGAGTACAGTTATTGATTAGCCTGTTGGTATAGTAGTATAGAATGACAGAAGAATTCCATTCTGGGAACTGAATTATCACGTTGATCTATAGTGTTCAAATTAACTGCATAATCACTAAATCTTAACTGTGAAGCAGAGTGAAGCGTAGAATTGAAACAATTGTCCAGCTAATTTAAATTTGAAAGAGAGACACACACTTTAGCCTAAAATAATCAGGGATATAGAGTCTAAATATGCTGAATGAATAAACTAACTCAGAGGCAATCAGAATAAAGAGATTTTTTTATTATTCTGGTACAGTGACCCACATAGACATTCAAAATAGTCATGCCTGAAACAATTGTCCAGATAATTTAAATTTGAAAGAGAGACACGCACTTTAGCTTAAAATAATCAAGGATATAGAGTCTAAATACTCTGAATAAATAAACTAATTCTTTCAGAGACAATCAAAATAAAGAGTTTTTTGATTATTCTGGTACAGTGACCCAAATAGACATGCAAAATAGGCATGCCTCCATCAGCATATAGATAGGGATCCCAATTCTATTGCCTTTCAGCTCTGAGGCATGTGTTCTTAATCTCAACAATTCAATTTGGGTAGTTTTAGGATGTTAAGACTTTTCCCTATGTCTGTTTTAACTTATTTTTCTAAATGGATTTAATCCTGTGATTAGATATGAACAATGAGAAGAAGTTACTGGTCCTTTTTGTTGCTTCTTTTGTGGAGGTTGTTTTGTTTTGTTGTTGTTTTTTCTTGGACATTTTATTTTTAAAAGAACAGGCCCATATTGGGAGTAAATTTGTATATATTTTGGCTTTTAAATTGGTATTTGTAAATAGCAGTGTATTGAATATCAAGTGTCTTAACTGCATGGAATTTCCTAACCCAACTACCTTCCACCCATTTCAGGACAAAGAAACTCCTTGTTTTTTGAACTGCACCAGCACAGCTACCATGTTGCTACCTTGCTCAATTTCAGCTTCAATGTGTTGTTCCAGGGGAAATACTGGGGAACATGCTGAGCCAATCAGAGCCACTGCCTGGATTTTGGGTATTCAGAGAAGGTGGTAGCTGCTGGTGGCAAAAGCTAAAATATATGATACTCTGAAGTTGTCAGGAGGCATGTCAATTGCCACACAGGAAAAAAACATCCATAGTAGGAGAAAATAGAATTAAGCCAGTGGTAAGCAGAAGAGGGAAAGCAGAGAGAATCCTGGCAGTAACTGAGGCCTGGCTATATTCCTTCTCTCACCCTAGTTGGATGTTGCTTCTTTGAGCCAATAAATTTCCGCTTTAGCTCAAGCTCAAGTTAGACTTCTCAACTAAACTAATACAAATTGGCATGTAATATCTGATTATTTATCAATACCAGCATAAACATATCAAGGATAACACATTTATTTCAACAGGAAAAGAAATCACCTAAATCACATTTCAATCTGTTCCAAAGTTGGTACATAAACAAGATGAATCTTACTACATATCCTCCTCCTCCCACAATGGTTATTTAACACGCTTCATCTGATTGAGTTCACTAAAGTTCAAGTATATAATTAAAATTTTCAAAATACTGTGGGTTTGGATTTAACTCTTTATAGGTTTAAAATTTTGAAAAAAAAAAAAAAAAGTGACTGCCAAGCTTGGATTCACCTCAGTGAGCTTTGTGGTACTTAAGTTGCTCTAGTTCCATTCCCTCGCTCCCCTGCGCACCCTTGAACAACACCAGTGCCCATTCCTGGCAACACAGGGAGCAGAATAAAGCTAGAGCTCTTTCGAAGCCTCCTTTCCAAAGAATTGGTATTTTACTTTTCAGATGGTTTCCTGGAAGATCTCACTGAAAGGCTTGTATTTATTTGACCTAACTCAGAGATCACCCAGTGCTAAAAGCCTCATCCTAAGAAACATTTATCAAAAACAGCTTTATGCAAGCATTTCATGTCACACTGCCTTAGATGATAGATAAGAGTCGGGGCAAACAATAAGCTAGCCATAAGGCTTAAAAGAAAAAGCTGAGAAATCAGAAACCCATAAGGGCTTTGTAAAACTCCAGCACTGCTGGGAATCTACAAAAGCTATGCACATTCTTTGGGTTGTGCAAATGCTCAGGAAAGACCTAGAAAAGCCCTAAACTCTATAAACTGTGGCTGACCTTGAGGCTCTGTAAAATCAGGAACTGAAAGCTAAGGCAGCATAGTAAATTGTCTGGCTGAGGGACAAGAACAGGGCCTTATTGGGAGTAGATTTAGTATTTATATTGGCTTTTAAATTGCTATTTGTTACTAACAGTGAAGACCCTGAAACACATCCAAAGCCCATCAGCAAAGACTAGAAGATTAATTAGCTTAAGGCATTTAAAGAAATTTCTGTCCAATCCTTAGATGTCCACTAAGCTAGCTAAGTATACACTCAATGGCCAGACATGAAAAGAATACAGACTTTACAAAATTAATTCAGAAAATTGTTAAACAAACACACAACTAGTACTATGACAAGCAGCAACAACAAAAAACTTTGGAAGAGGTAGTATCTGATTTCTGAAATTGCCATTTTATATGGTTTAAAATGTCTAGGTTTCAACAAAAAATTATAAGACATGCAAAGAAAAAAGAAAGTAGGGCCCACATACAAGGGGAAAAATCAACAAATAAAAACTGTCCTTGCGGAGGCTTAGACATTGGACTTCTTTGACAAAGACCTTAAATAAGCCTTTTAAGATATGTTCAAAAACCTGAAGAAAATCATGTCTAAAGAACTGAAAGAAAGTATGATGTTATGTCTCCACAAATAGAGAATATGAATAAAGAGATAAAAATCATAAAATTAAATAAAATAGAAAATCTGAAATTGAAAAGTATAATAACTGAAATAAAAAAAATTACTACAGGGGCTCTACAGCAGATTTAAGCAAACGGAGGAACAAATCAGAGATCTTGAAGACAGGTCAGGAAGGATTATCCAATCTTAGTAACAAAAGAAGAAAAGAAAAAGAAAAAATGAATAGAGCTTCAGAATCTTGTGTGATACTATTAATCATAAAAGTATATACATAATGGGAATCCTAGAAAAAGGAGACAGAAAGGAGCAGGAAGAATATTTGAAGAAATCATGGCCAAAAACTTAAAATTTGATGAAAATCATTAGTCTACAAATCCAAGAAGGTCCATGAACTCCAAGTAGGATAAAATCAAAGACACCCACAAGTAGACCCCTTGTAATCAAATTGTTGAAATCAAAGACAAAGAGACAATCTTGAAAGCAGCAAAAGAGAAGGGACTTCCCATGTACAAGGAATCTTCAACAAGATTAAAAGCTGGTTTCTCATGAGAAACCATAGAGTCTGGAAAGCAATATTCTAAATGCCTAAATGACATATTCTAAATGCTGAAAAAAACAAATCTGTCACACATGAATTCTACAGCTGGCAAAACTATCCTTCAAAAATGAAGAATAAATTAAGATATTCCCAAATAAGCATTCAATGCTAGCAGAGCGTTCAATGCTAGCAGACCTGTCCTACAAAAAATACTAAAGAAAGTACTTCAGGATTAAAAGAAAAGACATTAACTGGTAAATGGAATACACACAAAAAGGAAAGAATATAGGTTGATATAAAAGACAATATAAATGTAATATTTTTATTTCTAACTTTTCTCCTTCCTGATTTAAAAGACAAATGCATAAAACAATGATTACAATTTTATGTTAATGGTTACACAATATATAAATATGTAATTTGTAACAATTGCATAAAGGATAGGGTTATTATGAGTACAGTGTTTGTATACTATTAAAATTAAATGGGTATAGGCCGGGCGCGGTGGCTCACACCTGTAATCCCAGCTATCTGGGAGGCCGAGGCGGGCGGATTGTTTGAGCTCAGGAGTTCGAGACCAGCCTGAGCAAGAGTGAGACCCCGTCTCTACCAAAAATAGAAAGAAATTAATTGGACAGCTAAAAATATATAAAAAAAAATTAGCTGGGCATGGTGGCATATGCCTGTAGTCCCAGCTACTTGGGAGGCTGAGGCAGTAGGATCGCTTGAGCCCAGCAGTCTGAGGTTGCTGTGAGCTAGGCTAACGCCACGGCACTCACTCTAGCCAGGGCAACAAAAGTGAGACTCTGTCTCAAAAAAAAAAAAAAAAAAAAAAAAATTAAATGGGTATTAACTCAAACAAGATTGTTATAAATTAAAATATTAATGGTAATTCCTATAAAATAACTCAAAAATATATGGTAAAATGTGTAGTAAAAAATTGCAATTTAACTAAAATTGTACACTAGAAAAGATCTCTTTAAATTAAAATGCTGATATGTGCAAATGAATAAAACAGGATCGTCCAACTATATGCTATCTAGAAGGGACTTACTTTATTTTTTTTCTTTTCCAAAGATGATTTTTATTTGATGGGAAGGTGGGATAGATGTCTCAGGAAAAGTATAAAAAGCAAAAGATTTGCTTTAAATTCAAACACACAAACCCAAAACAAATCGAAGGGGGAAAAAAAGATTAGAGAGGAAATAAATGAAGTAGAAAATTAAAAAAAAAGAGAGAAAAATCAGTAAAACCAAAAGTTTGTTTTTTGAAAAGATCAACAAAAT
Source organism: Avahi laniger (assembly GCA_963575035.1). Lineage (NCBI taxonomy): Eukaryota > Metazoa > Chordata > Mammalia > Primates > Indriidae > Avahi > Avahi laniger. Next base: position 22,668 of record CAUYSK010000130.1, on the reverse strand, counting down.
TGACAAACCTTTAGCTAGACTGATCATAAAAAATGACAGAAAACTCACATTACTCAATGAGAAATAAAAGAAACGGCATTACTACCAATCTTTCAGAAACAAAAGGGATGATAAAGAAACTATGATCAATTGTTCGACAACAAATTAGATGACCTAGATGAATTGGACAAATTCCCAGACATAGCTACTAAAACTGAGTCAAGACGAAATAGAAAATCTGACTATGCCTGTAACCAGTAAAAAGACTGAAATTAGTAATAAGAAAAATCCCACAAAGAAAAGCCCAGAACTAGATGGCTTCACTGGTGAACTCTACCTAATGTTTAAAAATGAATTAACACCAATTCTTCAGAAACTCTCCAAAAAAATGGGACAGGATACACTTTCAAACTCATTCTAGGGGACCAGGATTTTTACCCTGGTAGCAAATCACAAAAAGAACAAAACAGAAAACCACAAACAATATATTTTATTAACATAGATGCAAAAACTCTAAACCAAATACTAACAAACTGCATCTAGCAGTATATAAAAAGGGTTATATGACAGATATATTCCAGAATGCACAGTTAGTGTAACATGCAAAAACTAATCAAATTATATACTGTATTACTAGAAAAAAGGGGGAGAAACTACATGATTATCTCAGTAAATGCAGAAAAAATATTTGGCAAAATTTGAACTCCTTTCATAATTTAAACAATCAACAAACTAGAAATAGGAAATGTTCTCAATCTTTTAAAGGTAAGCTATGTAAAACTCACAATTAACATTATATTTGTGGCAAAAACTAGATGCTTTCTCACTAAGATCAGGAACATGAGAAGGATTTTTCTCTCACCAGTCCTAGTCAGATATATATTATATCGTGGGAGGATCTTGCTAGGACAATTAGGCAAGAAAATGAAATAAATGCCATTTGGATTGGAAGGAATATGTAAAACTATCTCTACAGATGACATGATATTATATTCAGAAGATCCTAAAGAATCCAAACCAAAAAAGTACTGTTAGAGCTAATAAACAGTTCAGCACAGTTGCAGAAAAAAGATCAACAAACAAAAATCAGTTATGTTTCTTTCCACTAGCCATGAACAATTCAAAAACAGCATTAAGAAAACATTTCCTTTATAGTAATATCAAAAAGAATAAAAGACTTAGAAATAAATTTAACCAAAGAAGTGAGAGACATGTACACTGAAAACTATAAAACATTGTTGAAAGAAAGAAGACCTAAATAAATGGAAAGATGTCTCATATTCATGAATTGAAAGACTTAGAATTCTTTTAATGTCAGTTCTTCCTAAATAGATCTACAGATTCAATGCAATCCCTATCAAAATTCCTACCATTTATTATTTTTTTTTTAGAAATGGACAAGCTGATTCTTAAATTCGTATGAAAATGCAAGGGAGCCAGAATAAGCCAAAACAATACTGAAAAAGAAGAAAACACTTTATTTTTCACAATTCTTTGGGTCAGCAATTTGGGCTGGGATCAGCTGGGTGGTCCTTCTTTTGGTCTTGCTTAGGGCCACTAATGTGTTTGCAGCCATCTGACAAATTGGTTAAGGCTGGATAGTCTTAGATGATTTTGCTCATTTCTGGCCATTAGTGCTAGCTGTCAGCTGAATCTCACTCTTCATGTGTTCACTCATCCTCAAAGAGGCTAGCCTGGGCTGCTTCATATGGTGGTCACAGGGTTCCAAGAAGAAAAGAGCAAAATCTGCAATTTCTCTTGAAGCTTTGGCTTGAAAGTTGCACAACATTACTTCCACCATATTCTACCATTCAAAGAAATTCATGAGGCCAGTCTAGTTACAAGTCTACTTGTTGGGAGGAGAAGAAAGGTCACACAGCAAAGGGCTGACAAATTTATGATTTGTTACATTTTATTTTCTCTAAATTATACTTGGGGCAGAACTTACTATAGTATGGCAATGCCAAAGATTCTGCCACCCAAGTCATATTTGTCTCTTCTGAGCTAACTCCACTTCTCTCCAGAATTGTTCTCATTTCCTTATTACTATCAGCCCAAAAATATAAAACAAATGTTATTGAGTGGTAACTAAAGTAATATTAGGCAGCTTTTTCCCTTCTTTAATAAAATATAGGTTATAGAATACTCAGTAGTTATCAAAATCAATGAATTAGAGATATATGAAGAGATTTTTAAAGCATAGGATTGACTTAAAGAAGTTAAAAAAGCAAAATGTTACTTATGTAAATTAAAAGCACACATGTACAGAAACATATTAAATATGTACATAATATTGTATAGGTTTTCGATGAGACATATATATTCAAGAATATATACATAAAATGTTAGGGTAGATGTGGTCATGGATGGTGGATGGGATAAGGTATGGAAGGGTGAATCAAGTATGAAGGAAAAAGCAAAAGATAAAACTAGAATGCATGGATGATTCCTCACAAAGGGAAGAACATGATTAATTCATCTCAGTGCATCTGAGATTTTTTAAAAAACCAAAATATTTCAGTAAGAGAGATGCATATAAAGTGATATGCAAATTATAAAGTAAAAAATATTAGCTGCCTCATAGTTTGAACCCATTTGTGTAAATATAAATACCCACATATGCACAATACTTATGCTTCCATATGTTCAGAAATTTCTGGCAATATACCAAAGAAAAACCAAAAATGTTTAAAATTTATGTCTGGTGAATAGAAGTGAATGGTAAAAGTTCTGTTTTACACATATAATCTTCTGATTGTTTTTTTTTTTTTTGTCATGGAGAATGTAATGTAGGTACAATAAATTTTTTAAAAACTAGCAAACCAGAAAGATTTGCAGCCCAAGATAATTGGGAATATATTGACAGAGAACCTTGCTTCATTTAAAGCTTTAGAAACTCAATTCAATAAACATTTATTTCGGAATCAATGAAAAATGTGGGAAGTAGGAGTAATATGTGCAGGCTAAGGGGGTTTACGTGGAAGAGGTATTAGTTCTAAAGCAAAAGACATTTGTGCCCATGAGGAAGATGAAGGACATAAAAAAGATAACTGAGAAAACTGTGAACACTTTCATCACAGGGTTGGGATCAGATGGGCTGGGCTGACAACTACAGGTAAAGTTGTATGTTTCCTCAGAATATTATTCTTAGCATCCCTCCTCCTCTAAAATACATTAATAAATAGCTCAGCAAATATGAAACACCATGTTATATGAGTGCATATTGCCTATATGGAGTAGACACTATGTTCTAGGGGAAGAACTAGAAAACACATGGAACTCCAGCAAGGAAAATCTTGCATGATATGGAAAGTTAGGCATGGCCCGAGTATGTAAGTTGCCCATGTCTAACAAGACAGATTGTGCTGAGCTTATGTCTGTGCAAGACGTTTTTTAATATCTTATATCCATTTTTAATGGAAGAATACATGTAAAACACTTAAAACAGTGCCTGGCATATAAAAAGTGATGAATAAATTTAAACTCTATTTTCACTATATATTCAGTGCCTACTATGTGTCAGGCATTGTTTGAGGTTCTGTAGAAAAAGCAGTAAATAAAATAAGCAAAATTTTATAATTTCATCAGGCTTATATTTTAACGGGGAAACAGACCATACATAAATAAGCAAAATATACAGTATATGAGATGGTGATAAGTGTTATGGAGAAGAACAAGAAAAAACAGATAAGGTAATAGGAGGTATCAGGTCAGGGTAGGGGTTGCAATTGAAATAGAATGGTCAGCAAAGGTCTTACTGAGATGGTGACATTGGAGCAAACAACTACAAAAGGCAAGGGAGAGTCATACGGGTATCTGTTTGGAGGAGGCTCCTGGTAGTAAGACTAGTTAGCACACATCTTTTGAGAATTTGCTAGTCCATGGCACTGTGTGCCAAGTCCTGTGTGCAAAATAATAAAAGTACTAAACAACTATTGAGTAGTTACTGTGTGATGGCCACTGTGCTAAGCACATTACTTGAAATAATCTCACTTAATCTTCATAACAATGATTTTATAAGGGAAGTAGGACTTAAAGAAATATCTTTTACAAAGTCACTCAATTAGGATACTTACCAGCAACAACACTAGGATTTGAACTTAGGAGTTAAACATCAAGACTATTATCAGAACCTCATGTTTATTTATTGAGCACAAGACAATTCTTCACTTACAGGGTCTTGTATTTTTCCTTGATACCATTTAACATTGTATTTAAGATATTATTCATGCAATTGTTTCTTCAATGCTTTTTTTTTTGGTCACACTATACTGCACACTGTATGCGGGCAGGGACCAATCAAGCTTCTCTCATTCAACACTGAATTTGCAGCACTTAACATAGTGTCAAAGCCTATGTGAGGTGCTCAAGTCATGTCTTCCGAATTAATCAATGTATCATATTTAATCATCACTGTTTCTTTGTCATATTTACTGTCTGCAATGAGCATATGTTATAAGACTTTTCCAAGCTTTCCAAGAAACATTTAATAAAGAGAATTTAAGGACACCAAATGGTCTTAATATTCTGAGAAACATGATCAAAGTAAGGCTTTGAGAAGATTATTCCAGTTTATAATTGTCTGTAGCTGAAGCCTGTAATTTTGCCAGTACAGCAGTCCAATTGTTCTTTTGAATACCATCTCGTTTCCATGAAACAATTCCTTTGGTAGGAATCTATCCCACCTTCTGGTTCCAACTGGTTAAATGACAGTTCTAACTTTCACAGATCTAACCACTGGCTTCAAAGGAGCCCCAAGGCAGGCCAAAAAGACTCAATCTTGTATGTTTTCTTAAACTATTGGGAAAGAAACACTTTGTTTCTCTGGATTGCTAAAATGCTAGTACATACAATTGGAGCTAAATTCATCTATGCTTCCTCATGAGAAGATCCATCTGAAGAAAGAAGCCAACAAAGAAGAAAAGAAAGCCAAGATGGGAAGAAACGGATTGCTGACAATATTTTTGCATCTGAATCCAGCCATCCATAAAGCTATGCCCCTGGACTTTTCTCCTACATAAGAAATAGATACTTCTTTTTCCTTAAACCAGTTCGAATATGTATATTAGTTATCTATAGCTCATAATGAATAACCTCAACATTTAAGATAGCTTAAAACAAAAAACAACACTTATTATCCTTCACAGTTTCTAATGATCAGGAGTACAGGAACGGCTGAGATAGGATATTCTGGCTTAGAGTCTCTCATAATGTTGCCCTTAGATGTTGGCTGGGGCTATGGTCATCCCATGGCTTGACAGAAGTGGAGAGTCCCTGTCCAAGGTGGCTAACTCACATAGCTGGAAAGCTGGTGCTGGCTGTCGGCAAGGGGGCTCAGTTTCTTTTCATATGGGCCTTTTTACAGGAATGCTTGAGCGCTTTCACAATGTAGTACCTTCCCCCAGCGTGAGCTATCCAAGAGCCCAATGCCAAGGCTGCAACACCTTTTAAAACCTAACCAACTAACGCTGAAAGTCACATACTAGTACATCTGCCCTATTCTATTGTTCACATAGGATCAGCTCTATTCAGTATGGGAGGGAACCATGCAAGAATATAAAAACCAGAAGGCAAGGATCACTATGAGCCATTTAGGAGGCTGACTACCACAATCAGGTTTCTATCTCTACATTATAAAGTGTCCTGTCTGAATTCACAAGTTCCCTAAACATAATGTAAAGTGTCATATATACTCTGATGAAAAGTCCAAAGGCCTGTTAGAGTAAAGAAAACAGAGTATAAGTAACCAGCACCACCAAGGCAGGCTCCAGGGAGGAAGCAGACCTGAGCCAGGCCTTGAAAATTATTTTACTTATTTAGCTGTTTAGTTAAGGATGAAAACAAGTCATTCTGGGGCTGAGAAAAAGTTGAGACAAGAAGGAGCAATAAGAATTCTGTTACGACTGTTGTGAACAGAGGGGTCCTAGTGGAAGATAATGCAGTCAACAACTGCTGGAACCAGCTCGTGGTGGGGCCCTGTGTGTCTTTTCAAGGAGCTTGGATTTAATTCAGTAGAAATTTTTCCTCAAAAATACAAGCAGTATATAAGAAAAGTGAAAGGTAAGGGTAGGCCCAGCCCTGACACTATTGTACACACAATGCTAAACTCAGACTTACCAATTTTCTGGGAAGAAGCTCATTGATAGCTTATGTAGCTCCTTGAAGTCTCCATGGGCTTAAAAACCTGATCCTCATCTTCTCAACATCAAAAATTCTCTCCCAGTTCATTTATTCAAGGTTGATCAGATTCTAGAGGACTAACTGATGCTAATCAAACTCACTAGAGATTGATTAGTAACTTGAAAGCTAATTTCTTGATTTATAATGAGGAACAATATTGTCTCATGGACCAAAATTTTCAAGTCAAGTGGATAGTGTATTTTCTTTCTAATAGGAAAGTTTTCTTGGGAACTGAATTAATATGAGAAAATTGCTTGGTAAGTACAGAGGTGAAGGAAAGGAGATGTGATCATTTTAATGAATTTATAATTAATTGTTTTCTCTTCTGTGTGTTTATGGCACTTGACTTATTTGTGCACTTCACAAACATTTACTCCTCATTTTCTACATGCCCTGCCCCATATTAGTTGCTGAGGAATGTAAAGATGCCTCTGCCATCAGTAGGAGGACAAGTGTGGAATCAACATTAATCAAGGTTCTAATATGTGCCAGACCTGATACAAGGTGATTTATATCCATATATCATTGAATTTTCACAACTATTTTGCACCTTTGAAGGTAAGTTTAAACAGGAAACACCTTTAAACAGGAAAAATGCAATTTAAACAACTTGTCCAAGATAAAAAGGTAAGTGGTTTAATGACTGTATATACAGTTGACCCTTGAAGAGTGTGGGGGATTAGGGACTCCTACCCCCCTCACAGTCAAAAATCCACATATAACTTTTGACTCCCCTGAATCTTTACTAATAGCCTACCGTTGATGAGAAATCTTTTTGATAATATAAGCAGTCAATTAACACATATTTTGTATGTTATATGTATTATATACTGTATTTTTACAATAAAGTAAGCTACAGAAAAGGAAATACTATTGAGAAAATCATAAGGAGAAAATGTGTTGATGATTTATTAAGTGGAAATGGATCATCATAAAGGTCTCTTTCTTGTCTTCATATTGAATAGGCTAAAGAGGAAGAGGAGGGATTGGTCTTACTATATCAGGGATGGCAGAGGTGGAAGAAAATCCTCATTTAAGTGAACCTACACGGTTCAAACCTGTGTTGATTAAAGGTCAGTTGTATGTGTCAAAACTATATGTAAATTATACTACAATAAACTGATTAAGGGAAACAGTGTCAGAACACCAAAGAGAGGATTTGTAAAGATAAATTTTTGAAAAAAGGTATTACTTGCTGTGAGTTCTCAACCCCAAATAAAGAAGAAAAGTAGAATGGTACCTACTTTGCATCAATCCTACTGAAAGGAACTTCTATGGTACCACTAAAGGACTCGAAATGTGTTCCTTGCAGTTCCCCAGATGATTAGGTCTGCGTGATGGTTAATTTTATGTGCCAACTTAGAGACGATACAATGACCAGTTGTTTGATAAAACATCAGTCTAGACATTGCTCTGAAGGTATCTTTTTAGATGCGATTAACATTTAAATTAGTAGATTTTGAGTAAAGCAGATAACTCTTTATAATGCAGGTGGGCCTCATCTGATCAGGCCTAAGTACAGACTGCAGTTTTCTGTAGAAGGAATTCTGCTTCCAGATTACAAGATAGAAATTCTGTCTGAGTTTCCAGTCTTCGGACTCAACACTCTTACCTGTACCTCCAGTCTGCTAGCTTGTCCTGTCCTACAAATTTCAGACTTGACAAGACTGGCTAGCCTCCATAGTCTTGTTAGCCAATTCCTTAAAAAAAGTCTCTCTCTTTCTCCCCTATTGGTTCTATCTCTGGAGAACTCCTAGTAGTACGTATTTTGGCATCTAGAGTGGCTCTACAGGAAAAGTATCTTAAGAATGAATTTTATGAATTGGAAAACCTAAATGCAATGGGGATAACTGGATCCCAAGGTGCCAGCAACCAAGTGAAAGCATTTAATTGTCAAGATGGACATGTTTACCATAATGGATAGCAGGGTCAAACAGTAATCAGAATAGAGTGACTCACAGAGACTTGTGGCACTGGTTAGATGATCATGGTGTCACAGAAGAGAATATGTGGGTAGTCTACTAAATGCTTACTGGATCTCTGTAAGTTTAAGAGTTATGGGTCAAATCAAATCAACAAATTCAAGTCTAACTTGAATTATAAAAACTGACTTGAATAATTTTTAGGCTTGATTCAGTTTATAGATACAGAATCCCTTGAAACAAAGGAAGGTCAGATCCCCTTGAGGAAGGACCCTGCTGTGCTGCCAAAAATTAATACTATTAATCTTTCTCCCAGCCTTCCCCAAAAGGACCTACAGTTTTTTACCAGGGTGACTGTGTATTGGAGGAAAGAAAATAATCAAACTCCTCAGGGCTTCTTGGATCTGTCTTTGAACTGACACTGATTCTTGGAGGCCCAAAATGTCATTGTGATCCATTATTCAGAGTAGAGGCTCCCAGAGTTCAGGTGACCAATGGAGTTTTAGCTGAGGCCCATCTTATAGTAGGTCCAGTGGGTCACTGTGATGGTTAATTTTATGTGTCAGTTTGACTGGGCCACAGTGCTCAGATATTTAGTGAAACATTATTCTGGATGTTTCTGTGATGATGTTTACACTTAAATTGATGAAATTTACATTTAAATTGATGGACATTGAGTAAAGTAGACTGCCCTCCATAATTTGAGTGAGCCCAATCCAATCAATTGAATTACCTAAGTGGAACAAAAGGCCGACCTCCTCTAAGCAAGAGGGAATCCAGTGAGCAGACTTCCTTTGGACTTCATTTGCAAGATCGGCTCTTCTTGGTTCACCAAAAGATTGCCTTTGGACCTAAATTGCAACTCTTTTCTAAGTCTCAAGCCTGCTGGCCTCCCTCATCATAGTTTGGACTTTCCAAGCCTCTAGAATCATGTGAGCTAATTCCTTAAAATAAATACCTACATAAATACATAGATAAATAGGTAGATATAGATAAAATCCTATCTGTTTTGTTTCTTTGGAGAACCCTGACTAATATAGTTCCCAAACCCATCCTGTGGTTATTTTCCCAGTTTTGGAATGCAGAATTGGAGCAGACGTGCTCAGTAATTGGCAGAATCTCCATATTGGTTTTCTGACCTGTGTATTATGGTAGGAAAGGCCAAGTGAAAGCCATTAGAACTATCTCCACCAAGGAAAATAGTAAACCAAGAGTAATACCACATTCTGGAAGGATTTTGGCAGTTCTATTTCTCTGGGGAACTCAGGCAAATACAGTGTGATTCACACCTGAGAATGTAAACAGTCCATATTAGCAGGATAGAGTTGGTTTGACGTGCATTCCCAATTTGTTGGGAGCAAGGAAGGAATGTTTCCCATGGACCAGATACAGGTCTTTTGAGGTCATTTTGGTCCTAATAAAGAAGACTGTAATAGAGGACTGAAGGTTCACGGCAGCAGAAGTTGGAGTGGGTACTAGATTTTCAGGAATGTGAGGAGTCATCAGTAATCACCCCAAAACTGACACATCTGCCCCACTCAAAGGAACCGTAAAAAAAAAAAATCTCTATTACCAGGAATCTTCCAATAAACCTAAAAACATACATCACCCAATTCAATCCATAAATTTTTATTATAATACTAGACAATGTTAAATAACATTTTAGGTGCGGGGATACATCAGCACATAGTACAGACATAAATCATTGCCCTTATGGAGCTTTTATTCTAATGGGTGGTGGGCAAACATAAAACAAAGGTCAGAATAAGGGGAATCGGGAACACCAGGGTAGACAGAGTAGGAAGTATTGGTAGGGGAAGGTAACAATTTGAGCAAAGATGTGAAGAAGGTAATGAAGTAAGCCATTAAGGTGAGCACACAGTATTGCAAGTAGAAGAATCAGTCATTACAAATACCCAAAAGATGGAAATGTTCTTGGCATGTTTAAGGAACAAGAAAAAGGCCAATGGGGCTATTATTAACACAGCAGGAAAAAGTAATCACAGATGAAACCAGAGAGATAATGGGGAACAGACTATGTTGGGCCTTGTAAGCCATTCTAACAATTTTGGCTTTTGCTATGACTAAAACAGGGAGTAATTTCTGGGCTTTAAGTCTATTTATTATCTATGTGTGAGAAGAAAAGTCATGGGAAATGTGTAAGTTTCAACCCGAAAGCATGGAAATATTTCCCATAATAAATATAGCTGGAGAGGGCATTTAGAGACAAAAAGAAAGTTGCTATTCACTAATATAGCATAGCAATTACATTAACAGTTTATGCATTATAATCTTTTTCACTTATCCACTTCAGCTAATCCTTCCTTCCACAACCATATGAAGAAAGAACCTATTGGTGTTTAATTGCAAAGAGCTTCCAATTATGAAGGAGTTTGGTAAAGCACAGAGGTTTTATGAATGTGTGGATAGGTGAAGTTTAAGAATTCTGCAAGGGTTCCTGCCCAACAATGAGCAAATGCTAATAACCAATTTCTCTCTATTGATACTTCCATTTTTACTGCAACCATAGAAAATAAATGCCCTTGATTAGGTGCCTGGAAAAATAGACTGTGATAAGGTAAGCTTCTTAGAAAGGTATTGGACTAGCTTAGTACCCTTACTTTTATGCAGATACAGCTCATCAAGTCAATTGATATGCTTTAGCACCAAGTTGTAGGTTGAAATGGCACCATAGTATACACCTCACTTGATGGCTCAAAAAGCTCCCTGACTTAATTTACTTCAATTTTCCCTTTTTATAGCAGAGTTCTCTTCAGAAAAGATGCATTAGACTTTTATGACTGTATTTGAGATATAAATTATAAACATTGCTTTTATAAAGCACTCAGAGAGAGCATCAGGTGTTGAGATCTAAAACAGGCTTGTCAGGATGATCCTGCGTTGACTGGTGTTCTGGCTGCTTGAAGGAGCCTAAAAATATTCACCAGCATGCAAGCCCAACTGCCCAGACACACATAAGAAGATGAAGCAGAGCCAGAGGCCAGCTATTTGTTATTTAAATAGAACATCAGTGCAATAAAAAGTATTTGCTTGTTTCAGCAAGACTACTATCATAAACTTTGCAGAGTAATACCTTGCCTTTAATAGCACAGCTCAGGAATCATTAGGGCAGCAACCATGGTGTGTCTGGTGCAGTAATGAATGGCTATTCAAGCTAGAATTTTCCAGCTCACATTACCACTTTGGAAAGCTTGTAAAGGTGAATTGGAATTATAAAAGCCTCAAATATCAGGCATTCTATCAGAGCACTTTGGGTTCAAAAACAGATTGAGAGAAGCAAGAGCAATACAGTCATGCAGGGTACTGCCAGGCTGCTACACCCATGAAAGTTCCTGGGGCCTAGCCAGGCCTTAGCTGTCTAATCCCAGCTCTCCTTGCTCTCAGATTATTTGATATTACACAAAGCCATTTCTTCAAAGAGGCTCTAAATTTCTGTTTATTCTCAATCAAAGGTAAACACGTGCAGGGTGTCGAAAACTCATGAAAAATAACTGACTATCTGTTATGCCCAATTAGACCACTGGACTTGCTCTTGTGCTCATGCACTCTCTCTCTTTCACTCTCTCTCAAAGAATGTTTGCTTCTTTATATTTTAAATTAACACATTCCTCTTGCAGAAATCATAAGAATTTATAAACAAAAAATAAACATTTTTATAATGCCTCCAACTCCAAGAAAACCACCATTAGTATTTTGGTATATTTTTCCTAGCATTTAATATTTATTATAAATAAAAATGTGTGATATAGTATTTGTATATATAAATATATATTCTAATTTATATTAAATATATAGTATATTTATTTATTACTGTATTATTTATTTATGTATGCTTATTATCAATATTAAATATATAGCAAATTTATTATTTATTATTACTTATGTTAAATATATATGCAGCAAAATTAGGATAGCACTGTGGATTTTTTCTAATGTCTTCACTTTAAATATGAAACATGACTTTAAATATTTATATATTATATCATATGCATATATTGTATGTTGTCTATTTTCTGAATGTTGTGCATTTATATTGCTCCCAGCATTTGACATTGTAAATAATATAATAAACATCTTTGTGGATAAGTCATTGTTTACATCTGTTTCTTCTAATTAAAGTACTATAAACAAAATTGTTACATAAGAAGACCCAAGTTATGTTAGTAATAGAGACACATACCACCGAATGACATTCCTAACATGTCTTACTAATATATCTTTCTAATAGCAACATAAAAGAGGAGCCATGACATTACCCCAAGACTAGCAATGATTGAAATCCTTTAAAAAAATAGTTTTGAAAATTTTATAAATTAATACGGTATATTTTTTATTTGAAAATTCATTTCTTTAACTACTAATACAATTGATTATTTTAAAATACATTTATTAGATATGCACCTGAATTTTTGACAGCTATTATTAATAGTAATGTAGAGTCTGTCAAGTCAAGCATATCTCTTTTTTCATTTGGAATTTTATGAAAATCAAAATTCATTAAAAACAAATTAATTCACCTTGGCACAGTGGCTCATACCTGTAATCTTAGCACTTTCAGAGTCCAAGGCAGGAGGATCACTTGAGGTCAGGAATTTGAGACCAGTCTGAGCAAAAGCAAGATCCTGCCCTCTACTAAAAATAGTAAAAATTAGCCGGCATGGGGTGTGTGCCTGCAGCCCCAGCTACTCAGGAGGCAGGAGGATCACTTGAGCCCAGCAGTTTAAGGTTGCTGTGAGCTAAGCTGTCACTAGGGCACTCTAGCCCCACCAGCAACAAAGGGAGATTCTGTTTCAAAAAAAAAAAAAGGAAATTAAAAAATGGGAGTGGCTATGAACTTCCATTAAGGTAAGAGTTCAATATGTTTGAGGAATTAAAATTCTTATGTCCAATATGGATTCTGGCCCCAAAACACTGCTCATCCCTTCCTTCTTCCAAAGCTGCAGTAACTATTCATCTGATATTCTCAGAATTTGATTATGCACTTGCTTAATTTTTAACCAGTTATGATATTGAAAAATTGGTTTCTATAGAGTGTTATTGTTCCAACTTTGGCTCTCTTTTTCATGACATCTCAGGAATAGTTTCATAGAACTGCCACTCTGTTTCTAATGGACCATGCTTTCTCATCTGTATTGCCCAATCCTATAAATATTCTGTAGTCCATTCTTCTAAGTAAAGAATGGTAAGAATGGAAAAACAAACACCACATGTGCTCAGTATTAAATGGGAACTAATCAATCAACACGTACGTGCACATATGCAAGTAAAACTCAACAGAAACCAAGTGGGTGGGAGCGGGGAGGAGGGGATAGGTGAATTCACATCCAGTGGGTACAATGCACACTATCTGGATGAAGGGTACACTTACAACTTTGACTCGAACTGTACAAAAGCAAATTATATAACCAAAATACATGTACCCCCATAACATTCTGAAATAAAAAAATATTCTGTAGTATTTGATGATGGGAGGGCAATTTTAAGTCCCTAAATATCACTTATCGAATGGACTGGGATTTTAAGAAAAAGTTTCTTTTGACTTGAGCATTGTATACTACCACGATACTTTGGTTGTTATACTCTATAAGTAGTATTTTTTCTTCATTTTTCTATGTTCTGTATGTTGCTTGCTACCCAGGCATTGTTTGTTAAACAATTTCTACAATGTATAGTCATGTATAGATGAAAATTACTGAATATTTTTTATACAGACAAGGTCTAAAATTGCAAATTTGGATAAAATAATGTCTGTGGATTTTCCCATAAACAATTATTCTAATATGACAGGATGAAGAGAAAAAGAAAGAGAAAAAAAGTCAGAAAAATATATGAAGAGCTCAGTCTATTTAGTTTTTATAATGTAAAACTTGAGTTAAAGGTAATAGGTTTGACCGAGAGAAAGGAAAGAAAGTAAAACTTGTTAAGTACCTACTAAATTTCAGTTACTGTATGTTATCTACTTGACAATAAGCTACTGATGAAAATAAAGATAGCTTATTTTTTAAGCTAGGCACTTTGCTAAGCACTTTACAAGTGCTATTACATTTAATCCACATGGCAAAATGAATATATATAATGTATAATATATAATGTATATATGCAATATATTAATATATAATTGTGCCTATTTACAAATGAGAAAATTTAAATTTATAAGCTTTTAAGATGAAATTATTAAGAAATTGGCAGACCTAAGATTATAGATAAAAATCTGTCTGATGCCAAGTTATATGCACTTATTAATAATACATTAACTGCTATTTAGCTGTACTTACCTCACAATAGTTTTGAGCTTGGGGCCTTGTGAAGCAAAACCTGGGCAAAACCCTGCAGTTGGTTCATGAAAATCTTATTTGTTGATGTTCTTATGGTTACAATTAATATTGACAAATTAATTCTAAAAACATGGATTAAATGAATAGAAATCAATAAATTTCATTTTTCATTAAATTAGAAAGGATCATTTTGTTTTCAAAATTTTTATTCTGTTTTCATAATGAAACACCGTGGCTCCAAGGAAAATTTTTTTTTCTAGTGTGGCAGTCAATATGTTAATTATTATGCTTTTACTACCTCCTTGTGAAGTATGTTAATCACCAATATTAGAGTTTAGAAATTGAGGATCAGATACATTGAGTACCATAGCTAAGGACATTCAAACTGAGATCAATTTTGCTGATAATAAGCTTCAAATTATTCAATATCAAGTAAAATAAACAAACATTCATTTATTAAGAACAAATTTCCCAGGTATGAAAATATGGATAGCTATGTAAAAAAGCTATCACATAATGTTAATTAAATGAATAGATGAAGAAACGCTGAAGGCTAAGAAAGCCTCTGAAAGGTAAGAAAGGTGAAGGTCCTCACTAAACTTAAATTGCAAAGATTTTTTTTCCATTCCCAAAAGACGGCTGAGCAAATACCCACTTTTTAGGTTAGGATGTTAAATTTAATTGATTATCTCTGCTTTGGTGTGAATAATTAGAACACACTCTCATTACAGGGCAAGCCACTTGAAACAAATCATCCAGAAATAACAGTGAAACAAAGAGGAAATTCTGCTCAGAGCAGCCCTTTGAATTTCCCTAATGCCCTGAAATATCAATCCCTATAACAAGTGATGATTTCACAATGGAAATTCTGATTTTCAGGTTTCAGGATACCTATAACATATCCATATTTCAATCTAAATACATGTCAAACTTTCAGCAATGAGTCAGATAAATTCACTGTGAAAAAGACTTTACAGAGATATAAAACACCCACAGAGTCAGAAGTTTTGTCAAAAGACAGAATTTAGTGATTAGAACTTCCATGGTTTTGGTTTTTGTTTTTACTTCTCTCTCTCTGAGGCTTCATCAAGACAAGTAGGAGATGCCAGCTTAACTCCAGAACGTGCCCTTCTGAATGAAGAAAATATTGTCTACTTTGATAAATCCTACACTAAACGGAGTTGAAACTCTGCAAAGGATTGTGTGGATCTAGTGTCTACCCTCCAGATTAACTATGTAATTAAAAATAAAACCTTTCTTGGGACTGAATTGGCTTTTGGTACAAATCTCACTTCTTAGAGCTGACTTATTCCCAATCCTGAGTACAGAAAAGTATAAAACTTTCCATATAAAGGTAAATATACAAACAAATACAGAATACCATAATAAGTAATGGGGCATGTAAATCACTTTTAATTTTAGTATAAAAGTTAAAAGACAGAAGTATTAAGAATAACTATCACTTTGTTAATGAATACATAATATAAAAAGATGTTAGTTTTGACGTAAATAACACAAAATGGAAGTGGAAAGTAAATGTTTAAGATATGATTGAAATTAAGCTGTTATCAACTTAAAATAGACCATTAAAACTATAAATGCTCTTATGGAAGCATCATGTAGCTATGAAAACAATACCTATATAAGATATACAAAAAACAAAGAGAAAGAAACCAAAGAGCGTACTCATTGAAAAAAAAAAAAAAAACCACCAAACATAAAGGAAGACATAAAGAGAGGAAAAGAGGAACAACAGAAGTATAATATAGGAATAGTAAGTCATTTATTACCAATAATTGCTTTAAACATTAACAGTTTAAATTCCCCAACTGAAAGACATAAAGTGACTGAATGGATTTAAAAAACTAGACCCAGTTATATGCTGTCTAAAAGAGACTCACTTGGGATTTAAGGACACACAGACTAAAAGTGATCTATAGATTTAACAATATCCCTATCAAATCTTAATTTTGTTTTTATAGAAATTTTTTAAAATTCTGAACTTTATGTGGAACCACAAAAGACCCAGAATAGCCAAAGCAATCTTGCGAAACAACAAACTTAAAAACATCACATCTCCTGATTTCAAAATGTATTACAAAACTAAAGTAATTAAAACAGTATGGAACTGGTATAAAGAGACATACAAACCAAAAACAGAACAGAGAGCCCAGAAATAAACTCACACATATAGTCAACTGACTTTTTTATAACAGTGCCAAGAATATACAGTAGGTAAAGGATACTCTTTTCAACAAATGCTATTGGGAAAAGTGGACATCTCATGCAAAAGAGTGAAATTGGACCCTCATTTTACACAATACACAAAAATCAACTCAAAGTGGCTTAAAGACAAATGTAAAACCTAAAACTCCTAGAAGAGAACAGGAAAAAATCTTCATGGCATTGGTCTGGAAAAGTATTTCTTGATATGGCACCGAAAGTATAGGCAACAAAACAAAAATAGACAAGTGGTACTACATCAAACTAAAAAGCTTCTACTCAGAAAAATATACTGGGAGGCTGAGGCAGGAGGATCGCTTGCCCATGAGTTTGAGGTTCTGTGAGATAGGCTGATACCATGGCACTCTAGTCCAGGTGACAGAGCAGATTCTCAAAAAAAAAAAAGAAAGAAAAAGAGAAGAATATATATATATATATATATATATAAAATAAACAGAGTAAAAAGTCAACCTACCAAATGGGTGAAAATATTTGTAAACCATTAATCTGATAAAGGGCTAATATACATAATATATAACAAGCTCCCACAATGCAAGAGCAAAAAGCAAAGGAGTCAAGTTTAAATTGGGAAAGGGAATTGAATAGACATTTCTTAAGATATACAAATGGTCACTAAAAAGATATACTTTGCACTGACAAAGAAGAGCACAACTTCCCATTTTTCAGGCTTATCTATGTCTGGGATACCTTTCCAACTACCATTGTTCCCATTTTTCCTTGATAAAAAAAACCTACTTTAGGGTATATTCACACCGAATGGGTGCAGTGCGCACCATCTGGGGGATGGGCATGCTGTAGCTCTGACACGGGCAGTGCAAGGCAATATATGTAACCTAAACATTTGTACTCCCGTAATATTCTGAAATAAAAAAAAAGAAATACTAAAAAATAGAACAAATGAATAGCAAAAACAAAAACAAAAAACTATTTTATTCAAATATCAGAGGGCCATGGTTTTTCAGGGATATGTAAACATGTTCTAAACCCAACAGATGAATCATAATGCATTTAAATCAATATTGTTCAGGAGGTTTGGAAAGTATAAGAAAAATGTTCTCTTATTCTCACTGAGATATGGTCATCTGAAAGTGACACCTGAAACCACGGCAGCTATCTTGACAACATGAGGTTAATTAGCCTGAGAAGACAAAGTAGGAAGGCAGAAAAATGGAAAGAAACAAAGTCTTTGACGATGTCATGCAGATACTGAATGTATCAACTCTGGAACTCCCTAGCTTTAAGTCAAGATTTTTCATTCTTGTCACTATGACCTTTTGGACTGGATAATTTTTTGTTGAAGGCTGACCTGTGCTTTGCAGGAATATAGGATGCTTATCAGCATCCCTGGCCTCTACCTGCTGAATGCTGGTAGCATTCTTCCCTTAGCGGTGACAAGCAAAAGAATGTCTCCAGACATTACTAAAACACTTCCCAAAACTAATTCTGGCTAAGAACCACTGATTTAGGTTTATTTTTGTAAGAGATAATACATTTTCCTTATTGCTTTAGGTATTTTAATAGTATATGCAGCCAAAGGATACCAATCAAGAACCTCATGACATCAGCCATACTTATTTTTTTATTTTAACCCTTTTTACTTATTAATATGTTCTGCTAACTTTGCAAAATCCTTCCTTCCTTCCTTTTCTTCCCTCCCTTCCTTTCTTCCTTCTTGCCTGCCTTCCTTCTTTCATTTCTATTTTCTTTCTTTCATTTGCATGAGAAAAATCATGAGTCTGGATAGACTAGCTATTAGAATTAATTTTGGTAAAGTTAAGATGATTATGAGTCATGCATTGAATCAGAGAAGTTGGAGTGACAAGGCCACTTATCAACTGATTGTTGAATAGAATGGCAGCAAATGAATTACTACATCTGCTCCTCATTCCCAGAGGTATTGTCAAGAATAAATCATATATGCTGATTTTGAATCTCCTGATGAGATAAAACAAAATATTCTGCTCACAAACTGACTTGAGTCACTCCAGGCAAAGTTAGGGTAGATGTAGCATGTTGGAGGAAAAAACTACACACAAATAATGTTGCTTAGAGATCACGTGTGAAAGGCCCTTATTCTTCCCTATTCCCTCTGACATCATAATGTCCTAACCTTTTTATAATGACAACCACAGTCTTTACTTTTCTAAAATGTTTCCAAAAAATAAATCCTTATATCAAATTATGATGATATTATATTTAGCATTATGTTGAAGTGAGTTTGTTTGAAATAAGTTTAAGACATGTACTAAACGGCTCCATTATATATTAAAGAATATTTCCTTTCCCTAAAATTCTTCTATGGCAGATATAATGTAGGTATAGTTACAGATTGTCAGGATTAAGTTTTGATTCAATTTAACATAATTATAAGCAGTTCTACCAAATTTAGTGTCCTTACTTTTGGAACAAGAATAATTTAATGTCTTCTTTGTATAGTTGAAAAACTACAAGCTTAATGGAACATTTGTGCTTCAGAATTAAAGTGTCATGTTTGTCAAAGATGCATCTAAATAGAATGCTAAGCCCTTCATTAGCTATGTTATGACAATTAAATAACAGCTTTACAACCTAGGAGGCAAGTAAATACCACATTTTGAATGGGCTTTCTAAATAATTGAAATCTTAAAAGACATAGATAGCTTTTCACATAGTGTGTATGATTTACCACATGGCAGATTTTATTGCTCAAGGAAATTTCAGATCAACTCTGTAACAGCTGCATTAAATGATATTCCAACTTGGGTTGCAGTTCTTTGTTGCGAAGTGCTTCGTTCCATTGTTGGACAACTCTGATGCAAATTCTTTCTCTTTTCCTCCTCCCCTCTTCCTCTCTCCTTCCTTTTTCTTTCCTTGCTTTATTACACAATACCTACTAAATATTAATACTAACAAGTGACTAGTTATGTTTTAAGTCCATAGATTCGATAATGAAAAACACTATGGCCTGAATGTTTGTGTACCTCCAAAACTTAACCTCCATGGTGATGGTATTAGGAGGTGGGGGCTTTTGGGAGGTGAGGGCAGAGCCCTTATGAATGAGATATATGAAACAGGCCCAAGGGACTCCATTCTCCTTTTCCACAGTGTGAGGGCCTTGTGAGAAGGTATCATCTGTGAAGTAGAAAGCAGGCCCTGACTGGACACCAAATCTCACCTTGACCTTGGACTTCTCACCCTTCAGAACTGTCAGAAATAAATTTCTGTTGTTTATAAGCTACCCAGTTTTTGGGATTTTGTTATAGCAACCTAAGCAGACTAAGACAAAGAAGATACTGCCCCTGATTTCAAGTAGCTTACAGTCTATATTGAGGCACTGTAAAATAAAAAGGCAATGGAAGATTAAAGTGCCAGAACAGAAATAAATTGGATGCAGAAATCAGCACATATTTACTGGACATCTATTGGCTGTTATGCACTGTGCTTGGAGCTAGGGAGCTCACAAACAATTTTTACTTAAAGTAAGGCAAAGCTTGTTTCTTTGTAACCTTAAAACACTGGCTCTATTTCTGCCCTCTAAAAAAAGATGCAGCATGATTCTGATCTTTTTGCCACGTTCAATAGTTTTATCAAAGAATAGTTTTTCTTCTTTCATTGGCAGGCACTAAAGGATAAAGTGAAATCGTCTATAATTATTCCCTGGATTAGGGATAAATCTTTAAAATTTCCAATTATGGGAAAATATAGAGCAAAAGTTATTTGGAATTTTCCACCTTTGTTAATTTCAGTTATGAAGACAAAGCACAAAACGTTGTAATCCTTCACAGTTTTGCTATCCTAGCATTTGTTCTACAAACAGTGGTATTGATAAGTCATCCTTGCCACTGGCAGGAAAGTCCACGCTCAGATTAGCATTCTAAGCTGCCCTTGAATTTCAGATGGTAAAAAATGCCAAGGTCCTTAAAGAACCAGGGTTATCAAAGTTGAATTTTCTTGATGGCATCCAATAGAGACTTTAGTTTCCCTGTATTTCCTTTACTTTTGTAAAAATTTTTCAAAGTATAACAGGGAATTTAGAATTTGGTTTGTAAGTTGTTAAGTGTTAACTGAATGAATAAGCTTTGTCTTGTGAATCAGGAAGCTTGTCCTCTTCCCAGTTCTGCCACTAATTTGCTGTGTGACCTTGGGAAAGTCGCCTGATAATTCCAATAGTCTATTGATAAGATTAACCTAATATTCCCTAATACCACTTTTATTTCTAACTTTTTATGATTTTGAAAGGACTTTATTAAAGAAGTAGCTAAGAAGACTGAGAATCATACCGAAAATGTGTATATAACTCTCCTCCTCATCCCCCATCAATTGCATCCCACTCAGTAAATCTAAAAAATTCTGTATTTACCTCATATAATATTTGCATATTAAATTTATAAGCCAAAGGGTGAAGGTGACTCAGAATGAAAAATAATTGAGTTTCCTCCAAGAGCCAGGCAATTTGCTACATTCTTGACATAAACTTGCTCATTCAATCTTGTAATCACTCATTTTGTATGCTTTTGTCACATCTTTCCCACCCTATCATAATTGTGTTGAACTAGAGAACAGGGACTAAATAATTATTGAGTTCTCACTATGTGCCAAGAAATGTTCTATGAGTTTTACAAGCATTGGTGCAGTATGTGGCACATTTTAAATGTTCAGTAAATGCGTGTCAAATAAATAAGTTTATAAGTAACTTAAAAATGATTTATTAGTAGTAATTATTAGGTCATATGACAACTGTATGATCTGTTTATCTTTGTGGCCTGCTATGTTTTGCCTTGAACCAGTCTACTTTTCACTGGTTCTCATTTTATTATCTAGGAAAAAAGGGAAATATTTGATAAAGTATTTGCTAGGATCAAGTGAAATTTAAAAACACAAATTTTGGGTTGATTGATATAAAATTAGTATGGACTTAATAGTTATTGCCTATTCTCATACTTAAGACATCTGAAAATATGAATCAGCTTTACAAATTCCAGACATTGTAGCAGGAGAGAAAGAAGAATCCAAGATGGAGGTTGAGAAACATAGGTTGCTTTTACAAACCACTCATCGCCTATCACCATCATTATCATCATCAATCCAACCATCAAGGCCAAAAGTCCTAAAGCACAGTCACAAAATCAAATGTTTACAGGTTCTAAGCAGGTGTGAGAGGTGGGGTAAGTGAAGGATATAATAAATTTCTGCACACATAACTCATTTTAATTGGGCTGCCATTACTCAGCTCTGGCACTGGCCCTGAAGAAATTCAAGACCAGCATGACCACATCTGGTTCTACATCCAGTATCTACCATGTAGAACTTGTGGACTGTGGGTTCTAATATCAATTTTCTTATCTGAAATGGTAATAAAAATAAAAGTTTATATATACTGAATACTCACTATTCCAAGCACTATTCTAAATACTTTTATCTATTAATTTAATAATCATCACAATAACCTACTAGCTAATGTTTTTATTCTCATTTAATATCTGGCAAAACTGAGCCAAAGAAAATAAGGTTAAGTAACTTTCCCAAGATGACAGGTAATATGGGTTAGAGTCATTATTTGAACCCAGGCAATCTTTGTCCAAAGCCCAGAATCATAATCACAATGCTATAGGAATAGTACAGTATCTACCAGAGCAGGTTAATGCCAAATGGTAGTGACAGTGGTCAGAGTAGTATCTGCTTCACCTTTGGAAAATCACTTAATTTCTCTGGTATTTATTAGGTTGGTGCAACAGTAATTGCGGTTTTAGCACTGTTGAAATTTGTCATTTGACATTGAAATACATTCTAAAATAAATGTGGGTATGTTATACATAATTTCAATGAGTATTTCTCGCTTGATTTTTTTTGCTAATGATTTATTACTAGCTGTTTATATTTATTTGAGACTATGGAAATGATGTTAGAAAACAAGTAAATTCGAGCGATTTTCTTTTTTTTTTTTTTATTATTATTCCAAGGTATTGTGAGGGTACAAACATTCTAGTTACACTTTATGTCTTTGCCTTCCCCAAATGCAGGTTAAAGGCGTGCCCTTCCCTCCCTTTAGTGCTCCCCGTGTCCTTTAG
>CAUYSK010000129.1:0-20964 GCA_963575035.1 Avahi laniger | reverse complement strand
GGTGGATTGTTTGAGCTCAGGAGTTCGAAACCAGCCTGAGCAAGAGCGAGACCCCGTCTCTACTAAAATTAGAAAGAAATTAATTGGACAACTAAAAATATATAGAAAAAATTAGCCGGGCATGGTGGCGCATGTCTGTAGTCCCGGCTACTCTGGAGGCTGAGGCAGGAGGATCGCTTGAGCCCAGGAGTGTGAGGTTGCTGTGAGCTAGGCTGATGCCACGGCACTCTAGCCCAGGCAAGAGAGTGAGACTTTGTCTAAAAAAAAAAAAAAAAAAAAAAAAAAAGTGCTTCAACTCAATAAGGAAAACATAAACATTCCAAAAGAAAAATAGACAAAGTACATGCATACATATTTCATAAGTATAAATTATAAATAAGTATGTGAAAAAGTTTCACCTCACTAGGAAACAAAATTAAAACAAAGTACCACTTTGGCAAATATTTATAAATAATAACTCCTGGTACTGAGGGTGGGAAAAAACAGGTACACTCATGTGCTCTTGGGGGAACTATAAATTGGTACAATTTTCTGGTGAGCAATTTGGCATTATGCTTCAAAACCCTTTAAAATGTTCATTTTCTTTGATCCAATAATTCCCATCACATCTACGAACTTATGGAAATGATGACCTCTCAATACACAGACTAACGCACGTGGATTTAGTGCACCTTTAGTAAGGGTGAAAAGCTGGAAATAAACTATATCGTCCGATAAATAAATTGTAATATATCCGTATGACAGAATATCATACGGCAATTTAAAATAATTTTCTTAAGAATGTTTAAGGATGTAGGAAGATCCTCACACATATTAAATGAGAAAGCAAGTTAAAACGTAAATATACACACACAAGAAAAAGGCTAGATGATACCTAGTGAGATTATGGATAAATAAAAATTTAATTATCCTCTTTATATTTTTCTTGATTTTTCAAATTTCCTCTTACAAACACAAATTAAGTTTTATAATCAGAAAAAATGGTAATCATTATTATCTTAGGGCTTATAAGGTAATATCACAGAGTATCAAATAGTGAACAAAAAAACTCTGGAAGCCCGGGAATCATTCAGTCTTTCAGGTATAAGGTCATGAAGACAAAGGAGGGGGTGATGCAGGAATTCTGAGGAAGAGAAAAAGTTTCTAAACTGGTGCTGTAACATTAGTTACAGGTGGTTATTTCAGTTGGAATTAATTAAAGTTAAATAAAATAAAAAGTTCCATTCCTTAGTTGTACTAGCCACATTATGAGTGCTCAGTGGCCACAGGTGGCTGGTGGCTACCCTATTAGACAGCATGGATTACGGAAGGTTTCCATCGTTGTGGAAAGTTCCATGGGACAGTGCTGCTCCAAACATTCTACCTGAGGCCTGAGGTATCCAGCTGCTGCCTGTCTCTCCAGCCTGCTCTCTCAGTTTTCTCATCCTCCATGCTCCAGCAACAAGCGCGTCCGCACCGAAGGACAGAGGCAGTATCCGCCCAGTTCTCCCACCTAGCGGGGGAGACGTACGACCTGGGCAGCCACACACGACGCCACAGGGACTCACAGACACATGCACGGATTGCTGGTAACAGCAAAGAGCTCCGCCTGGGGCTCGGGGGAGAATTCCCGCAGGGGGAGGGGTAGGTGTTATCCAAAGAGGAAAGGAAAGAACATTCTAAGCAGAGAAAAGAGCATGATACGAGTAAAGGCACAGATAGAAACAGAGCAGCATAAGGGAAGAATCACCGACGCATTCAACACATAGTAAATGTCTGTGCTGGGCCCGGCCTGAGCCAGCGCTGGGGATGGAGCAGTGACCAGGACGGCTAAGGTCCCTGTCCTCGTGATGCTTGCACCCCGGGTCAGTATTGCTGGGGCACCGCGGAGAGGGGAGGCATGCCAAGCACTGAGGGTGGGGGGAAAGGCCAAGTCAAGGAAGGGCCCGGCACCTCATACTGAGGGTCCCGGTTAGTTTGCTTTCTAACTTAGCAAAATGAACCTTCTTTTTGGCTGCGGGAGACGAAGAGCTCCTCCAGGGGTGCGGGCAGTGGGGGCACCGTCGCTGCCTTAGTGAGACCCCTCCGGCAGCCGCTGGAATGTGGATTTGGGAGGTGTGAGGAGTTATGTACGAGAGGACCCGGCTCTGAGAAAATGGTAGGGCCGGCCTGAGCGACGTCGAGGCAGGAGCGTGTGCTCCAAGTCCGGGAAAGGCCCCGGGAAGCACGGGGAGGGCACCCCCGCGGCGGGACAGCGCGGCTGTGAGCCTGGGCTCAGGAGCGAGCCACAGCTGGGGGAGGGCGGGGGCCGCCGCGCCCCGGGCGGAGGGAAGGCGGCCGCGTGAGGGGCGCCCAGGGCCCCGTGAGTGTGGGGGCCACGGGCACCGGGGAGGGCGGGGCCGCGGAGGCAGCAGGTGTGCAGTTCCCCGCGCGAGGACGCGGAGCAGGATGGCGAGGCTCCGGCAGGAAGACCTTCTCTGGACCTGGGGGGCGACTTCCCGACCTTGTCCTTGAGCATTTACAAGGGGTGGGCAGGGCGCCTTCGCCACAGCCTGCGACCCGCCGAGGGCCGCGGGCGTGCGGGGCCTGCCACCGGACCGACACTTCTGGATGCCCGACACGCGCCCCCGCACCTCCCGCCAGACCGTCCGGCCCAGGCTCTTCGCCCACCCCTCAGAGCTTCCGCCGGCCCTTCCCACGCCGCGGCCCCGCCATGCTTGGTCCCCTCACACCGCCGGCCCCCCACGTGGCCGGCTCCCTGCTGGCCCCACCCGGCTGCACCCCTCCCCGGCCGTGGTACCTGGGGCTCTCGAAGCTGCACCCCCTGCGCCGCAGCGCCGCCCTCTTCTGCCGCAGGAGCGCAGCAGCCGCCCCGCCGGGCTCCGGCTCCATAGCCCCGGGCGGGGGCCGCGGACTCGGGAGCACTCGGGTGGGCTCGGGCCTCGGCCGGGCTCGGCCGGCCGCTCGGCTCGCGCGCCGCAGCCCACGCCCCGCCCCACGCCCCTCCACTGGGCCTGGGTCCCGCCCCGGCCCCGCCCCGATCTACAGTCCGGCCCGCCCCGCGCCCCTCTGCTGGGACCAGGCCCCGCCCTGGTCCCGCCCCGAAACACAGCCCAGCCCGCCCCGCGCCCTCAGCCAGATGCAGGCCCGCCCCGGCCCCGCTCCGAGCTCCAGCAACGGCCCTCCTGCGCCAGCCCCGCCGGGTTCCTCCCGCCGGCTCTTCGCACCTCTGCGCGGCCTACAAACCCCAAACGCCCACCCCGTCCTCAACTCTGTCCCGCCCACGGCCCAGTCCCTCCTGCTCCTTGCCGCTCGACACAGATCCAGGCCCCACCCACCTACCCTTCTGCTTCTGAGCTCCCGCGAGGCCCCAGCCCTCATCCCAACGCTCTGCTCCCTCGAGCGTCGCCCTCGAGGCCGGGATCCACCTCACCTTTTTATCGTAGCACCGCCCCCTCGTGGGGTCGCCTCCGCCATGTTCCGCCCACAGGCATAGCCCCGCCCCCTGAAGCCCCTACTCTTCCCTCCGTAGCCCCCAGTCTGTGCCCACACCCGCTCACTCCACCCGCCCTCCTCACTCCTGCCCCGCCCCAGCCCCGCCCAGCCCGCGAGCTGCCCCGCCCACAGCAGGTGGCCCCGCCCTCGCCGCCCGCCCTCGTGCCCACGCGCGGGGAGGATGCCGCCCTCCGGGCTAAACAGTCTTTGACGGGTGAAAGTTATGTGGCTCGGGGATCTCACCATCAGGGGCCGTTTATGGCACCAGACGCAGGGAGGGAGGGACTGGAGCTTTGCAGGCTACCTGTTGTGGGTTCAACTCTTGTCACTTTCCACCTGTGTGACGGCCACTACCCTCACCATCCTCACTTCCTCCCCAAGTCAGATGCATTCTTCTCAGAGACCTTGAACACTGCACTGTGCCTGAAGGCAGCGACCCCCTCCGGGTAAAGCCAGGGGCCACAGTGCCATCTAAATCAGGAGGTGAGTGGGGCTTTGTCGCAGCTGGAGAGGCGTGGCCATGCCGGCCTGGAACTGGGATGGTGGAGCAGAGCACGAGGAGTGTGCTGTGGGAGCCTGTGCGTGGAGAACCGGCCGCTGCAGCTCTGGAAGGCACTGGCTGGGCAACTGAGGCAGTCAGGGCCAGGAGAGATCCCACGATCCACTTGATCACGTCACCCCCTGGCGCACACTCCCTCAATGACTGCCAGTGCTTTCCCAGTAAGGCCTGGACTCCTTGGCTGCCTCACGTTGGAGCAGGGAGCCAGTTTGGAGAGATAAAGAAGGTGCTGCCCGGAGAGGGGACTCGGAGCCTCAACGAGAGAGAGATGAGAGCTTTGTGTTTCTCCTTCCAGCCGCTCTTGAGACTGACTCCGTGGTCCTCGCAGGTTTCCCTGAGACAACCTTTTTAAGATAGTCCTTTTTCTCCAAACAAGCAAGAGTGAGTTTCTGGGTTTTTGCCTAACATGAAGTCCTCCCAACATACCTTTTCAGACTTAGATTCCATTACTCCTGCAAATCCTTTATGCAGTAAGATGGGGTTGCCTGCTTACCCCAGCCTCATCCTGCTTCTTCTTTTTTCTGTCTCCCTGCCTCCCCCAGCCCCCCATGTGTTCTGCAGTCTCTGAACCCAATCTCCAAATGCCCCCTGCCCCTCCCTCCCCTGAGCGCCCACTGCAGCGTGTCTGCCTTCCTGAGGGCACCGTTCCCTGTGTTACTTATGCACTAGTTACCTCCTAGCTGAGCTCTGGGCGCCCATGCCTCCTCCATGTCAGTCTAACACAGCAACTGTTTGCTAAATGAATGCATGTGATTTTAATAAACTGAGCAATATTCATTGGAAAACACATTTAATTTCAAAGTAAACAAAGATGTTTGTACATTAAAGTATTTAATTAGTGAAACAATTATTATCAATGTAACAAGCTGAAAAATACAGCAACTTGATACAAGACTGAGGTAACAAAATACTTCACCAAAAATCTAAAGAATCCCACAAAGGGCTGATGTTCAGTGGTTATTGCGGGTGAGACAATTCACAAGAATTAGAGAAAGTCCTTACACAACTGCATGCAGGGGTCTGCTGGAAAAAAAGACAGCCCAGGAGAGTGCAACAGATTTAACAAGAAATGGATTAAAATGTAGAAACTGATTTTCGACTTACTTTGAAGAATACATAAGAAATTGAAAACTATTCTCTATGCAACATTTTGAAAGCTAAGTGGAAAACCATGCATTTTGGCACGAGATTTATTAAAGATTATACCATACTAATAAATTAATTACTATTATTTCATTACTGAATGGTCACAGTCATTCAGAAATGGGTAAAGAGATGAATGGTCATAAAACAAACAGATGATCTATTGTGTTGCTGCTGTAAGCAGGGGTTTTGAGGCTGCCCGTGGGGAACACAAGCCTGTGCAGCACAGGGCTGCAAGGTGGTCTAACGTCCATGGTACAAGTTCTCAACACCCAAGAAAAGGCAGCTCTCACTCATACTGTGTTTGCACTGTGAACATTCTGACCCACCTGTCACTCCAGCTTCGGAGTCCTCAGCGTACGCAGCCAACCAGCCTCTAGAACAGCGACTCCAGCTCGTCCTCGCTGCAACTGAACTTGCAGATCGAGAGGCTATTCAGTCTGTCAAGACTTCTGAAACATTTCTGGAGGAATCTGTGCACAGGATTTGTTCTCAGGGCTAGGAGAGAGGTGGGATCTTGCCCAAGGTGTGCGCACGGGGGATTATGTGTTGGTTTTGTGATCAGCTCCATGAGGGCAGAGATGGAATCTGTCTTGTTCTCAGCCATTTATGTCCCAGGTTGAGCCTGGCACTTTGGAAGCACTTGCTAGCAATGTCAACGAATAAATGAGTGAATGGGTGGCTTTATGCAGAGAATCTGTTGTTTCAAAAATTCTCTTGTAGTTTTTTCTTCTGTAAATATGAAACCACTTGACATGTCAATATGAAGTACAGCTGATTTAAGTTACTTATGGGGTCACAGAAAAGAAGGCTGTGTTTTTGGCAATGTTCTCCTGGTGGTTACAAGCATCAGCAATGTGTGTGAAGAGCTCTGGGCCCCGCCCAAAGAACAAAGCAGATGTTCCTTGCAAATGGCTTCCCATTTTCACGGACCGTTTCCATCTGTAAAAGGGCACCCTAAAAGATACATCTCTTGGAAGGTAGGGGTAAGATGATGAAAGAAATACTGGCCATCTTGGTAAGAAAAAAAAATGCTTTATAAATTCAGTTGTCAAGAGAAAGTGGATTCTTTCCTAAACAGAATCCCTTGAAGTATCGACTTCCTCAGGTTTCACAGTCTGACAGGGTGCTGAATGGACTTCTAGTCAGGGCAGGGAACGAGCCGCACTCTCTCGCTGGGCGCACTCAGATCAGTCTTTCTACTGCTCTCCACCAAATCAGTCCTCCATGAAGTATTTCAGTTGCCAGAATGCACTTGACTGACCAGGAGTTGTAAATCATGTTCAGCTGAGAGGGGCAAAAATTATTCCCAGGGAGAGGTGAGAGAGTTGCTTTTGGAACATCATAATGTTACCAGCCACCTACTTCACGTTTGTAGACAGCTCTCTACAAATTTATCTGGGCTTCCATGATCTGCTTGCATTAAAAAAAAAAACACATGATATATGCATGCAGGACATAATACCTTCACTGGCTTCACAAACATTTGTGCAATATGGACAGTCAAGGGGAAGAGAACAGATACGCTTTCCTCCAGGGTGAGAATCCACACATGGACTTTTTTTAGTTCGTGCCTGGCTCCCTCTGTCCCAGGTGTGCAGGCCACCTCATCCGTGGCTTGGGGGACAAACCAATATTGAGACGACAAAGAGCACTTAACTCACACGCTGGGCCCCAAGCCCCTGCTTAGAGAGCTGAGTATCTTTCAGCACCATCTCCAGGACTCTTGGTGTGTTTAGGGCTCATAAAAGCTCTACTGGGCTTGTGCCAATAAAGTCTAAAGAGATTCTTCAAGAGTCCAAGCTAAGAATGTTCCTGGGAGGGGATGTGGGATCAGACTCAATCAGTGAGAAGACTAAACACTTTGAAAAGAAGTGTGATCGTGCTATTTCAAATTAGGCTCAGAAGAAAACATTCGTGAAAGATAAGCAAAATGTATAATGGGCAGAAAATTATCTGATTTACTGGTGCCTGAAATTCTGAGGTTTTGGATTGGCATCTATAATATTTCCTGTGTGAAAAAGGAGGACATTTTGAAGAGTGAAGAAACCCAAGGAAAATAAGTAGCTGATGTTCCACTCTTTCACTTTCATCGGAACTTAAGATTTTTTAAAAGTTAGCAAGTAGAATTAGATTCAATGTAGGTTAAAGTGTTAACACTGCATGGTTCTGGTCAGAGGTGTCTGGCGTATTTGGCGTTGTCATTCAGCCTCTAGATGCTGATTTGAACAGTCATTGGTAGCATTAGGTGCACACATCCAGGGTGGGTGTGCAAAGCACCTATTGTCAAGGTTTGATGGCATCAACTTTATCATCTGGAGTTTCTCCTGGCACGAAAGTATTCTAGTCTTTGTTCAAAAGGAAGATGAGTTACTGAGCACAGGAAAGTTCAACCACAAAATGAGACCCGATGACAACTACTTTCCTTACCAATTCATTCGAATTTTCAGAGAAGTTGCTACTGTTTGATCCAAGTACAGTGGTAGGTCTTTGGTCATTTTTAAATTGACCTATTACAGTTTAATGGCTTAGATGCCGTTTGGAAGCATATAGCCCAGAAACCCTTCAGGGTCGTGTGATGCCTGATTAGTGTGAGCTCTGAAATCATTAGCAACAAGGACCCAGTCTCTTTCAGAAAACTGTTTAAGGGTTTCCTTCTCAGAATTAGGATATCCAAATTAAAGAGGGGTTGGGGGAGAAGGTATTGTGACATAGAGTAATTCATTATTTTGAATAAAAATGTACTAGTGCAAAATAAAAGTCACTTTAAGATGTGACAAAAGATGACGGATAAAGGACACTGTTCATGTGAAGAGCTCCTAACTGAATGTAGAGGTTGGACTCTTTGCTCCCCAGGGCTTTGCTCTCTTGTCACATGGTCATCAACAATTGTGCCCTTGGACTTGGATAATGGAGAACTTGCTGGTGACTGCATTTGGGGGCAAGACTGGGGGAGCTTAAGGCCTCAGTGTCGCTCAGCTCCCCATTGTGATCAGGAACCTCGGTGGATGCCCTGGCAGTGGAGGCAAAGGGGTGAGATGATGGCAGCAAAGACTTTGTCCTGCGGGGAGAGGTTGGTGCCAAGTGGCTTCTGCACAGCTGATCACTGGGAGAATGGCGGCCTCCGATGCTGCTTCCGAGGGGAGCTGGGAGAAAATGTCACAACTGCCCATTCTGGCATGGTGGGAGGGGCTGAGAAGAGAAGGGCCCCAGGCCCTGCCAGGAGACGGGAGGAAGCAAGCAGGCCAGGGCTTAGCCGGTCCTATCTCAGAAGGGCTGACAGCAACAAGGCCGGGAAGGGACCCGGGGGCCCAGGGAGCAGGCCTTCCAGATGAATAGCACCCGTAGGAACAGAAAACAAGACACAATTTAAGGCATTGTTTGTTTACAGTAAAAGAATGCAAG
Source organism: Avahi laniger (assembly GCA_963575035.1). NCBI lineage: Eukaryota > Metazoa > Chordata > Mammalia > Primates > Indriidae > Avahi > Avahi laniger. Next base: position 12,383 of record CAUYSK010000129.1, on the reverse strand, counting down.
GGACCCTTAACACAGGAGGGACCTGGGCTCTCACTCTCGCCTTCCTTGGTGGACAAGGCTATAACCTAAGGTTAAAGCAGGGCCTCAAAGCGAATGAAGTGTGTGATGTCGCAAGTCTTGTGCCAAAATGCATGTTTCTCAAAGAGTTCACACTCACTCGCACGCACACGCAGAGGATGCTTCGGGGGTTGTACAAAATCGGAGGCGGCCCTGTGGGCGAGCAACCCCCTGCACTTGGGGTGTAAAAAGCCTGTTCCACAGTCTGTTCTTTCTCTCGGGCCCCTTCCGCAGGCTAACACTGTCCACTCTTTGTGCAGTAGAAAGCACTGAGAACCCCACATGGGCTGAATGCTTTCTAGTCGCAGAAGCAGCTGGTGGACAGATGGGGGCCCAGAGAGGGAGGGCGGGGTGTACAGTTTGGGGTCCGAACACCGCCCCAAGAGGTGGTGCTGCAGAATGAGTGCCATGAGAGTCGCTGGGGACTAACAGGTCGATCCCGCACTGGTGGAGCTCTCTGGGACTGTGAGGCCACAGGCCGTGTCCCCGGAGTCCGGCTGTGAGTCTCGCGGCACCCTGGCCCACAGCCTGTGCCCAGGACGGCTCTTCTCCACCAGGCCCAGCCTGGGCTCTCAGAAGCCTCTGAAGTCACGCCACGTCCTGCAGAGACTTACTCAAATGACATAAGGTTTGCAGGTACCTAGAAGAGAAAGCTCAGCCTCTTGTCAAAGTTCCGAACCCTTGGAGAGGGGCAAGGGGTAGTCTCTAAGGGAAGGGACAGGCCTTTCCCAATAAGTGTGTGAATGAGGTCAGGTAGGGAGAGGCCACCCTGTTAAGCCACCCCTGCTAAGCCAGGCACTGCTTTGCATACCTCACAGGCTTTGTGTCCCTGAGTGCTCACTTCACCCCCACTGGGCAGGTACTAGAATCATCCCCAATATAAAGATAAGGAAACTGAGGCTTAGAAAGGGTAAATACACAATGAGTAAGTGGCAAGGCAAAGACTCCAGAGTCCACGCTCTCAATCACTGTCCTCCGATCAAAATGAAACTCTGCTTGCGGTGGGGAGACAAGTGCTGCAGGAAGGGGGCCTATATCTCTGGAGGGGATACCAGCAGGAGAGGGGTGTGTCATTAGGGGATGACAGGAATTGGCATGTGGAAGCACAGGAGAAAGAGTAAGTTTGGGGATATCAGGAACCCCACAACTTTCCCATAGCTGTGCCCTAAGGACAAGGTCCTGGCCCCAGCCCCAGACCTCCTCCGCTAGCACTGCCATGGGGTCTCAGGAGATTTGATTAGAAGTAACCTCATCAAAAATAAACCCATCTTGGTGTCAATTTGGTCAAAATGATGAATTAGGAAGAAATGTATCTCTGTGCACCATTACAGGAATGGGCACAGTAGCACCGTTCACTCTCACAAAAAGCAGAAATCATTCCTGGGATGACCGACAGAACCGATAAAAACAAAATCGGTGCAAATAAATCAATGACTGCTACATGTGTTGGCACAGATGAATACTAGGAATAGGTTGTAGGAGAAAAGCCAGACACAGAAGAAAATACATGATTATGGTTCTATTTATGAAAAAGTTTTTTTAAAAAAGCACCTCAGATAATACATGAAGGGGTCAAACACATGTTCTAAAATTACAGAGGAATGGCAAACACCCAAATCAGGAGAGTGGCTTCGGGCGGGGAGGGCGGAGAGAGGCAGGGTCAGGAGGAGGCCCACAGGGCAGGAGGCTCTGAGGCCCTGGGAGGCTCTGCTGGCAGGCTGGGTGGTGGTGTATCCTGTTGGTTTCAATGCTGTGGTTTATATCTTACGTATAGGTTACAAACAAGGTTTGAGGGGATTCAGAGTTAGTAAAAACAATTTTAAGAAATGTAATTGCACAACATGGAAACCAATCTTAGCCACTGAGGCTTCCCAGGGGAGCACCCTTTCTCGGCCCTCCTGTCATGCCGCCGCACGGACGGGCTAGGGCTGACTGAAATAATCCTCTGCCGTTGGATGTTTAGGTTGCTCCCAACTTTTTATTATTACATACAGCAGAGTGGGAATATTTGGTTGAAAGTAAATTAGAAGTAAAAAGGAAAAAATGCAGAAAAAAAATTTCATCCACTAGGTCTGAAAATTAGACAAAAATCCTCAAAAGTTGCAAAACCTTGCCATGGTACACCACATTTGCCAATACATGAAACATGATCCATCAGTCCTTGTGCCAGATTGGTTTGACTCAGTCCCCTGCTGCCTGCTGTGGAGCTGCTGCCACCCTCTGGCTGCTCCTCTACGGAGGGACAATGGCTTTTGTTCAGGGCTCCCACTGTTGCTCCCTGATGGGGTCACCACAGTGCCAAGGCTATGGCCCTGTCTCTTTCTCCACCCCGCATCCAGGTGGCCCCCTCGGGGCCGTCAGCTTCTGTTGGATCTGGAGCTGCCTTGGCCTCCTTTGCACAGGTCAAGAGTCAAGAGGCCACCTGTGTGTGGCAGGTGAGCTTCAGTGTGCTGTGCTCTCAGAGAGTGGCACTCAGAGCTAAGGAGGAACCCCCGACACACACAGCATGACCAGTGCAGAGGGGCCGGGGTGTTCTTCCTCTCCTGATGCGGCCCGGAGGCAGCCGCAGCCTTGTTTAAGCCTCAACACCTCATTCCCTTTGGGTCACCCTGATGAAGTCTTCCCGTCATGGAGACGGGCAATTACATTTGTTGACTAGACAAAATATATGTAAGCATTCTAGAAACTACAGCATTATAGTTTCTTGTGTATCATTTTAGAGACTTTACATGCATATCGAAACAGGCATATGATAAAGATGCGTGTGCACTGTAATACTGCTGGGATATCCTTCCAGCGCTTGTCCCCCCCTGCTCCTTTCAGGGGATCTCACGTGGATCTGCCTCTGCATCTTTGAGTGATGTGTGAGCACGTCCCCAGGACAAACTCCTAGCATTCAGGCATGTGAGTCAAGGGACTCAACTGCAATTCATTTTGGACCTTCCCATCGGACCTCAAGTTTATCTTTGTACTGGGCTTGTCCTATTGTTTTAGTTTGTCGAGCACTTTCTGTTAATTCTGGTTTCTAGCTTCTTAACACCTGTAATTTTGCTCAGCTTCCTGTGCATGTCCTCATCTCCGTTACAGATGAAAGTCCTGAACAGGACCCAGCTGAGCACAGAGCCCTAGAACATGCCACTAGAGACCTCCCTCTGGTTTACAAGAACCGCCTTGAGGGACCAAGAGGTCTGTGACTGTGCTGTGACTGGTACAATGAAGTCCCTGTCCTCCCGGACCCAAATGCCTGGTGTGGACTTGCCTTTGCTGAGGTCCCTCCAGACCTGCAACGACCTGCTTATCAGACCTGCTTATCACCTCCTCCAGTCTCTATCCACCCTTCCTCCTTGAAGCTGCCGCCGTCTACTGCAGACAGGCCGGGCACAGGGAACCAGCCTCCCCTGTTCCTGCCTCTGGCTGGTCCCTGGGGAGCACTCACACAGATACTTAGGGATGGGAGCATCACTGCTTCTGACCCGAGGGAGCAGGAGCCTCAGCTGGCCCCCTTCCAGTGCATTGCGTTCAACTGCAGGGACGCCCAGGGACGTGAAGGCAGCAGAGCTCAGGGCAGCAAGAACAGACTCTGGACCTTAGTTAGGGCCCAGCTCCACCTCTTACTAACAAGTGTCTGCCCCTTTCTGAGCCTCAGGAACCTCAGTATAAAATGGAGACAGTGAGGGAACCTACCCCACAGGAATGTGGGGAGAATTCGGCCAATTCCCACATGTGAAGCATTTCACACACTGCCTGGTGAGGGCGGGGTGGGGGAGCCCAGAGAGGGGGGTCACACCCGTACAAATCCCACTGAGGAGCTGGAAGCCCCTTCATCAGCAGCCTTGCCTGGTTAGCTATCATTATTCCTGTGGGCTGTGGGGCAGGAGGCCCCTTAGTCAGTTTGGAGTATTCCCATGAAATCACCTCTTGGGGGGATGATCTAAATAGATGTTGGAGCCCGATCCTGGGGTGATATCACACCTGCCACCTAACTGCCCCCAGTGGATGTTTCTGTGGCATTTCCTGCAGTGAGAAAGACACAGGAAGCAGACCAAAGCTCTAGTCTGGAGCTGGGTTAGTTCTAAGCTGAGCAAGGGAGTGCCTTGTCTCAAGGCGGAGTGCTGATCCCAAGAGGGTCCCTGGCCACACAGCTTATGGGCTCTGAGGGAAGAAGGGAGCCCTGGTTTCCTAAGGACCCTTAGTCCCAAGGGTGGGAGAGGATATTTCAGTGACAAGCAGGATTTGGGTGACTTTACCTGAGGCCTGTTGCTTTTACACGCATCGTCCAAATGCTTGTGCCACAGTATTGCATGGAACCGGGAACCAGTCTGAAACTTGTAAACATTGCCTGATGGGTACAGAAACTGTTGGTTAAGGAGAGGGTCACGTGGGAAGGTCCCAGCCCATGACTGTGGCACGAGGAGAAACATGAACACGGGCAACTTCACTAAAGCGGGTCAGCCCCAGGGGAGAAGGCAGCTCCCACGCTCCCTGAGGCTGTCCCTTTGAACTGGGGCACTTAACCATGTTTTTGGGCCGTGGTGCCTTTGGCTGTCTGGTGAAGCCTGTGGACCCCTTCTTAGAATAATGTTTTTAAATGCATAAAATAAAATACAAAGGAAATCAATAATACTGAAATATAGTTATCAAACTACTAACAAACAAATGAGCGGTGTAATTCTATGGGTGCTTCTGTACAGAAGCATGAATAATACGATCTAGTGGCAAGTCTGATACTGAACTATAATTTTAAACAGATGTACATAAATGATACTTTGAGATATCTGCAATAATATGTGACATGGAAATAGCTGTGATTTTTCTTAGAGATAAAATTACAGGTGTTGCTAACATTTTTGTTGGTGGATGTCTATATTCATCATTGAGGGAGTTAGAAGTCGCTGAAAACAAAGACCCCCGAATTCCACCCACGGAGCCTGGCCATCCTTAGTCTCATGTTTCCTTTGGGCTAAGGCCCACGAGTGGCCTGCTGGCCTGTGGCCATAAGGGCTTTCAGTCCAGCTTGTGCAGATGTGGCCTTTACTTCCTACAGAAACCACTGCTAATCCAGTCCAGACCGTCAAACGGTAACCAACTGAGGACACACTGCCCCGTGTGTGCCACTCAGCCACACAGCAGAGAACTCGGCAATCTACCTTCTCCTCACTCCCTGGGCTGCTTGAGGCTCCTGTATCCCTTTGTTTCTTTGCTTCTCAGCTGAGAACATTACAACCTGACGCTCAAGGTGTGGTCTCTCAACCAGCACCATCACCTGCATCACCTGGCAGTGTGTTAGAGATGCAGAATCTTGGTCTCTGCCCCAGATCTACTGAATCCGAATATGAATTCTAACAGGATCCCCAGATGATCTGTATGGACCCAAACCCTGCAGTAGAACATTCCTGTTAAGGTGTGAAAATGCTCTGAGACTTTACAGCCCCTGTCAGTTTCCCTGGAATCCAAGACTCGGGCAGTCTGGGGTTTTTGTCGTGTGATATGGGTTACTTAGACTAGCCATGGCCTCTTCCAAACATCAGGGAAGACGGGGCTCCTGGACAGGGTGGCACCCAGCATCTTCTTCCCAGCGCAATCATGGGGGATAGAAGGGAACCAGGGGAAGGTAACGTTGGAGCTTTTGAAAGCTGAAAGGGTTCTTCTCTGAGTTGGCCTTGGACCTGGACACTGCCAGAGTCTCATGGAACAGGCATGTCAGAGATCTCTGAAATCTCCCAGGATCCAGGACCCTTCCAGCCACACGGTCCTGCCTCATCCAGCACTGTTATTTATGCCAAGACCCTGAGCTACAGCTCCAAGGGTGGTAGGCCCCAGCGGTCATTGGTAAGGCCACAAAAAGGATCCCTGCAGCCATGTGCTTCACACACTGCTCGATGGACATGCCAGCCACAATCTAAGCAACTTTTGTGGACGAGGGAGGGGACACCGTGAATATCAGAACCTAAAGCAATGGGAAAACAGTTGCTTCAAAAGCTCCTAATAACTTCAAAGGACACATTTAGTGGGAGAGGAAACAGGGCAGAGAGCAGATACAGGCACCTGGCTCTGGCCTGCTGCCTACCTTTGTCAGGGTTATTCAGCTGGAAGATATCCGGGTGCTCGGGGTCGTCAGGCAGCTGTACCATCCAGCCCACGATGGAGACCTTTTTGCCAGGTGTGGATTTATACTGGAGGAGAGCAACAACACAGCCGGAGGCCTGGGCCCAGCCGTCCACTCCACAAGGGGGGCCGACCTGGGCTGGGCAAGGCTCCTTCCCACCCACCGCCTTTCCCACCTCCATCCTCTACAGGTCACAGAGGTCCCCCCAGCTAGATGAAGTCCCAGCATAAGAATCCTTTCATGGGACTTACGTGTTTTCTATCTGTGCCCCGCAAGGACTTGGCTCCGTAGTACAGGAGGGTGGATCCTGAGAGTATGACCCAGTACCTGGTCCATGAGGACAGCTGGAGGAAAGGGAGGTAGAGCGATGCCACCAGGGCTGGTGGGGCAGAGGCCCCTGGCTGCCTGGTTCCACACCCAGCCACCCTCATCAATGCCAGTGCAGGCCTCACCTCCTCCCTGGCCTTCCACCAACCCCTGTCAATGTCAACTCCACCCAGGACCAAGGAGGGGAGACTTCTTCCCTCCCCTCTCTTGCCAGGGCACAATTCCTACGTGTTCAGCTTGCCGCACACTCGCTGTGTGCAGGCACTCTGCCGCACATGTGACTTTCCTGCTGAGTCTTCCAGGAGTAGGCACTATTGTGTCTTAATGTACAGATGTAGAAACTGAGGCCCTTGCCCACCCAGTGGCACAGCCAGGGCTGGAACTCAGACTGGCCAGTCTCTGGACCCTGGCTGGGTGGACGTGGACCTGCACTTACCGCGGGCTTCCGGCCTTCCTTGAGCAGGGTTTTCCTTCTCAGAGGCCCTTCCATGGTGGGCACTGCTGCTGCGCTCCCCAGAGTACAGATGCACGGGCCGGTAGGGCTGAGGGGACACCACTCGTCAGTCAACGCCCTGGAGGGGCTGAGGTCAGGTCTCCTCTCACTCACTGGGGTCCACGGGTGCCCCACTGCTGAGTCTGTGACATTCCCACAGGCCAGAGGCTCCACAGTGCTGAGGCAAGGCCCAGGAGGAGAGGGCTGAGCCACGGAAGAGCATAAAGGGCCATCACAGCTGAGACCTTTCACCCCTTTGTCTTTCTGGGGGCTGCAAAGCTCTAGGCTTGGTGACCAAGTTGCCCATAACCTAAGCCCTTCTCAGCACCCCCACCCTACCCTAAGGGCCCCCTCTGCAGCCCTCCCTCCTGGCCACTCTCCAGGGCTGGCTCGGGGGGCTTCCTCTACCCTTGAGGCTCTGGCGGCCCCTCCCTCTTGTGTTGGCAGAGCCTGGAGGAGCAGCCCAGGGAGGGGTGGAGGCAGGGAGCAGCCTGCATGTCACGCTCTTTGCACCCTCCTCTCCTGGCTCTTCTCTTGCCCTCTCCCTTGGGGATTCAGGCACCGTCTATAGGTGAAGATATCCAAGTGCACGGCCACGCCAGACCTCCCTCCTGAGCTCACCTCCCCATCCCCGCCTTCCTCCCGTCCAGGTGAACTGCACCAGCACCACCCAGCCGCTTCAGCCAGAAAACTGATGCACCTGCAACCTAATCGATCCCAAGGATGCACTGATCCCAGGTCTAAATACATCCGGCCATCCGTCTCAGCCGCCCCACTGCTCTACCCCTCGTGACCTTCCCTTGCACCGCTCCCCCAGCCTCCCTGAGTCCATGCCACCGGTGTCATGCCACCACCCTGCACTCCCCCGTCCACCCACAGCAAAGCCCTCCCACGTCTCCCCACTGGTTTTGAGGTCTGGCTCACCATCCTTACCCCTCATTCCTTATGGCACTGCCTGGCCTTCACTCCCGACTCACCCTGCTCTTCCTGCCTCACGGCCCAGAGCTGTCCGTTTGGCTGGGAGCATTCTCATGACCCTACTCATCCCCTCCCGCCCCTTCTTCAGGGAGGCCTCCCCTGACCTCAGGACCAAGCCAGGTCCCACGCTCCCTCTGTGGGACAGTCAGTGCGCCCGGCAGCAGCCTCGTGGAGGCGGAGGCTGTGTCTGTCTCACTCCACAGCCTCCAGCACAAAGAGTGCTTGGCATCCGACACGCACCCTAAAGCTATGTGTTGAATAAATGAACAAATGAATAAATGAATACCTGTAGACGCAGCTCCGGGTTCTGGGAGAATTCTGAACTGGAACCCGCCAGTTGGGCCCCAGCGTGGCATACAGACGTCCCCTGCTTCAGAGGAAAAGGGTTGAATTTTAGCAACAGCCTGGAAAGACCAGATGCTCCCGAAGGAGGCAAAAGCATCTCAGGCTGCGCGGCTGTTAGCGCGGGACGCCTTGCAGATACCCCCGACTCTTCCCCTGGCCTCCTTGGCTGACCTAGAGCTGCCACGTCAGTGAGCACACGCCCCTTAGCGCCTCCATCCAGGAAAGTCCCCGAATCTCCAGGTAATCGTTTCATTAACTTTTATTGAATGTTCACCGTTTTCCCAGCGTCAGTGGGATGGCTAAAATCCAGGCATACCCACTTACCCCAGCGTGAGGTCGAGCTGTTTAACTGAAAACACTGTACGGCCCATGGAGCCCATGGTTAAAAGTGCACGCAGACAGAACTGCGGGCAGTCTTGCACGTCGGGCCTGGGGGGCATTCACCAGGAGGCACCGAGCTCCTGTTCGATACGTCATCTCCACCAGCCAGTCCCTGCAAACTTGCTCCGTGACCTGCTGCAGCACCCGAGGAGCTGTGCTCCAGGCCCCCTCCGTGGGCCGCCCACCTGGCTTTCCTCTCACCTGTGCTCCCCGGCAGTGAGCCTCCAGGGCAATGTGCAGCTCAGCCCCTTTGGGGGAAGGCACCATCTTTCTCCCTCCTTCACCCTTGCCTGCCTTAGAAGGCTCACTTCCTGTATCCACTTGATGAGCCGGCCTCCTCCCCATCCCTGCAGCATGGGTTGTCCCTCAACTATAGCTTTCCCTGCCAATGGGCCAGACAGGATCTTACCCACTTTGCAAAGTCAGACAAGGTCCAGACTTCCTTTCCAAATATTCCCTCTGCTCTCCACGACCAGTTCTAGGTCCCTGCACACTGCCCTGGACACCAGCACCTGTGGGTGGTGTGCGGCATCCCATCATTGAGCCCGGGGCCCTCCATCCTCCACCCAAGGAGCTGCTCTTGATGACCATCTTGGATACACTGTCCAGGGGCCGGAGTGCAGGGCTGGCAGGAGGCATCTAGGACAGGTGCTCTGGGCCCCGCACCTCCTGCCTGTCAGCACCTCCTCTTTGGGGTGATGGCCATAGCATGCGCTTGGCCCCCAAGTCCTCTAACATACTGGGTCTCACGATGGTCACAGGCTGACCCCCCTGACCCAAGCTGTGGCACAGACGAGAGGCCCTGGTAATGTTCAACTCTCAGCCCCTTGGCGAGTTGCCGCCTCCCCTCTTCCATTCAGGAGGGTTGGAATACAGAGAGTGAACATGACGCCATACAGATTACCACGAATCTGTCTCAGTCACAGACCTCAGGGCTTCGCTGTTCCCGGTGCCACTCGTCAAGCACCTCACAACTGAGTCCACGGGCAGGATGGCACAGCTCCGTGCTGAAGCACGGCTGCCCGGGGGCAGCCTCTTCCTCCCCGCCGTAACCAGGGATTTCTCCCGAGCAGGGCCTGACAGTGATCTTTTCTGCGCTGACATCCTTCGTGGCTTTGTCGGCTGCCCAGAGGGCGTTCTGAGCTCTGTCTGTTTGGAGTCAGCAACGGAGCCTCCCCTGCCCAGAGCTGGATCCTTGGCTCCTTCTGCTCCACCTTTCTTCTTGTGAGTCTTCTCCCTGTCACCCCACAGTGGACTGTCCACAATCACCAGCAGTTCTTTAGACAGGGCGGGGTGGCCAGCGCTGCTGCTTCCTTCCATCATTCTTGCCCTGTCCGTGAGACTGTCCATGGCTGCGTATTTAACAGATATTTGGCAGAACTAACATTTGTTGAGGGAGAGCTTGAACCAGCATCTTCCAGCCAGTCTAGCTTTGCAAGCAGACTGTCCCCGAGCCCCTCCTAAGGGAGTGAGGAGATCCGCAATGCAGTGGACGGCCGGGGGTGCAGGGACCGGAGGTGCAGGGTGCTGACCAGCAGACGCGGAGTCGCTGGGGGGCGAGGGCTCACGTGCCAGGCCACGGTGTTCACTCTTTCCGAGAAGCTTGGGTAAGCACCCTTCTCCTCCCCAGTGAGGAAACGGAGGCTCAGTGAGATGAAGCTATTTGACCAAGGCATGAGCCTTGGAAGCCAGAACTTGAACTCAGGCCCATCCGACTCTACAGCCCAGCTCCCTCACCACTGTGAGGTGCAGCCTGTCGAGGCAGGTGTCGATGTGGAGGGGTCTACCATAGGGGACCCCTACTGGGTCCACTGTAGGGGTCTCCCTGGCATTAGACTCTCAGAGGCATCTCTGCTTGGGGGTCTCTGCCTGGGCTTTGTCAGTGCCTCCGAGACTGAAAGACCACGGAATTCTTAGGCCCGAGGATCTGGGCTGGGGCTTCCCCCGTGGAGTGTTCTCCTGGTGGTTTGGCTGCCCGGCACTTAACAGCTGGCTCTCAGCGACTGCTCACCACGTGCCAGCTAAGTGCTTCCACACAGGAATCCGCCCAGCTCCGTGAAGGGCACTGCTCTCATACCCTGTTTTAGATGAGGAAACTGAGGCTCAAGGAGGCAAAGCCACTTGTCCCACCCTGCTGTCCTGTCATTGATTTAGAGATGCAAGTGCTCAAAAAGGGAAGTTCACTTTCCTGCATGGGTGAGGGCCTGTGCCAGTCTAGCTGCTCCAGGCTGTGCAAGACAGAGCCTTCTCTCCCTGGAGCTGGGGAGCAACATAAGGGTGACTTTTCCCTGGGACCAACTTGTAGGAGACTAGAGTCAGGGTGGTGGGGACCAGTCTCCCCTCCCACATGAGCCCCTCAGGGCTGGCAGAGGGTTGTGCTGGGCAGGGCAACTCTGGCTGCCTGGCAGGCTGGCATCAGTAGAGGAGCCAGGGTCTCAGCCACTGGAACCAGACGATCTGAAAGTGTCTGGGAGTGTCCCTGATTTGAGATGATTTGTTATGCAAATGTTCAGGATCAGAAAATGCAAATGAATGGGTGGGGGGGTACCTGATGAACCCCAGAAACCATGGGATTTCTCAGATTTGGGATCTCCCACTCCAAAACCACAGACATCTTTCCCGGCATCATTCTAAGAACGTGTGGCTGAACAAAATGTGTCCCAGGAAGGCCATCTGACTGTCTCCTCCCAGGGTTCTTGGATGGATGGGGAGGAGGAGGCTATGCCCCGCCCAGGAGCTCATGGGAACTTTGGTCTGGGGAACATGTAGACTGGCAGCCAGGAAGAACACCTCAGTCTCACAGAGGTACAAGATGGTGAAGAGGAGGACAAGGACAGAAGGACAGGTGGTGGTGACAGGATGAAGGTGATGATGGGATGATGATGAGGGTGCTGAGGGTAGTGATGATGATGATGGTGGTGGTGATGAAGGTAGTGATGATGATGGTGGGGATGATAAGGATGGTGATGAAGATGGTGGCAGTGATGATGACGATGGTGGTGGTAGCGATGAGACGATGGTGTCAGGCAATGTGCTAAGCAGAATTCGCTTAGTGTCTCATTTAGTCATACAACACCGTGAGGTGGGCACTATTACTATCCCTGCTTTATAGATAAAGAATGTGAGGCTTAGAGAGGTGGAGTCACTTGCCCAAGGTCACCACGCTGGGAAGAGGAGGAGTGGGCAGTGCTGTTGACCTAGAAGCAGAAGGGTACTGCTTGGGCCAACAGAGTCATGAGCATTCAGACGAGCCATGTGGGTCTGAAAGGCCGCCTCCCCCTCCATCACTTCCTAGGTCCGTAATAGGTTGTAGCATCTTGGGAGTTAGATTTCACAAAACCCTCAGTCCCTGTTGCTGGTCTAGAGGTTGGGGAGCAGAGAGAAGTCTTGGATAATAATCAGTTGAGGCCTCAGTAATCTTGGTCTTAGCAGAAGTAGGGTTCCCCTGTCCTTGTTCTTCTGTCTCAAGTATGCAGAGCCCTGGTAGGAGTGTACCCGTGCGAGGGTCCAGGTGACACTGTTCATCAACAATGTTTACCTCCCCCAGCAAACCCTTTTTTTTTTTTTTGAGACAGAGTCTCACTCTCTTGCCTGGGGCGAGTGCCGTGGCGTCAGCCTAGCTCACAGCAACCTCAAACTCCTGGGTTCAGGCAATCCTACTGTCTCAGCCTCCCAAGTAGCTGGGACTACAGGCAT
>CAUYSK010000125.1:0-12808 GCA_963575035.1 Avahi laniger | reverse complement strand
ACCATCACCTTCATCACCACCACAACCTTCATCACCATCACCTTCATCAACACCAGCACCTTCACCACCATCACCTTCATCACCACCACGACCTTCATCACCACCACCACCTTCACCACCACCACCTTCACCACCATCACCTTCATCACCACCACCACCTTCATCACCACCACCACCTTCACCACCATCACCTTCATCAACACCAGCACCTTCACCACCATCACCTTCATCGCCACCAGCACCTTCATCAACACCAGCACCTTCACCACCATCACCTTCATCACCACCATGACTTTCATCACCACCACCACCTTCATCACCACCATGACCTTCATCACCACCACCATCTTCATCACCACCACCACCTTCACCACCACCACCACCTTCACCACCATCACCTTCATCACCACCACCTTCATCACCATCACCTTCATCAACACCAGCACCTTCACCACCACCACCACCTTCACCTCCATCACCTTCATCACCACCACCACCTTCACCACCACCACCACCATCACCTCCATCACCTTCATCACCACCACCTTCATCACCACCACCTTCATCACCACCAGCACCTTCACCACCACCACCTTCACCACCACCACCTTCATCGCCACCACCACCTTCACCACCACCACCTTCATCACCACCACCATCTTTATCACCACCACTGCTTTTGTCAGCAGCACCAGCAGAAGTGCCAGGCTCTACCCAAACCTATTAACCCAAAACTTCAAGACTCACTCAATGTCTCTTTTTCTTCTTTAATCTATGCATTTTTTCTTTTCTCCCAAGTCCATTTCACCTGTGCTCATGTTTAACAATATTATAACTAAAAACAGTTCGAAAGCTAGCAAGACAGCTTTGAAGACAAAATTCTCCTGGCAGCAACGTTAGGTCATTAATACCTCTCACTTTGGTCTCTCTTAGGCAGCTTAATTCAAATGTTCTTCCCTTCATCCATTTTCTATCTTTCATACGTTGTCAATGGCGTTAACATTTTAGTATTAGTCATTCTCTTTTTAAAATTTACCTATAAATTTTTTGTGGCTCATTCTCTTTTTTAAATTTAGCTACAAAGACCTCTTCCTTTTTTTAGTGACCAAGTAGAGGCAGACTTGCTCAGGAACTCCAAATTTCTGATTTGTGAATTTTGCTCATGGTCTGATTGAGTCAAAAGGCAACTAATAAAAGCTCATTCATGAGTTTTCAGTTTCTAGTAATTGCTCTTGCTGTGAAGCTCTGTTGTACATATTTTATCTTTTCCAGCTATGTAGTAATATCAATTGTTTTAAATCCATATCTGAAAAGAATTCATCAGAATCTTCTGATTAAATGCTCTAAACCTCAAATCTTCCACCCTTTAGAAACACTGAAATTATGAACCCATTGCATTGAAAATTTCATGCAAACTGCCCTTATGTAATGAAGCAGGAACATTACATTGCACAACACGTTGAAAGAGCATCCCACATTCTCGAGTCAGCTGGGAGGCCTGTTATGTTGTTATAATAGCAAGTAAAGTGTGTGGTCAATTGAACCTCCACATAACCTGAGGTGTCTCTGACAATAGCTTCCCTCACAGTGCCCAGCTATTGCCATGATGTTGTCTTGACTGTGCGTCTGGTCTGTAGGCTCCCTCTTGCAAGGTGTGCAGAGAATAGTTTACCCTTATCTATTATCCAAATCTGGGACAGGGCCCATAACAGAGGATCACTGAGCATAGATGATATGTAAAACATTTATATCCTTATATATACATATATATATTTTTTAAAAGATAGAGAACCATCAAATTCACCAATTATTTTTTTGCTTTCAAGATTTCAAAGAAAACTGAATGCTTGCCAGGACTGAAGAAAGATGGAAGTAACTAGGTAAGAGCCTTCCAAGGGCATGACATCCTCTTGCCATGTTTCTGGTACAGCATCTAGTAAGTGAAATGGAGCAGTACCCAACTGACCTACTCAGTATCAAGTTCCAAGAAGTTTATTCATCTGCTCATAGACTCAATCATCCAGCTAGCATTTGCCAACACTTGTGGACGGTCAAATGCTGTGCTAGGCACTGGGGGGTCAGCATTGAACAGGAACAAACGGAGTTTGCAGGAGATTTGCACAAAGACACTGGCTTCCGCAGTAGGGTTTTAGAGCAGCTTATGTGTCAGTTTGGGTCCCCGGAAATCAGAGCCGGGGACAGGGATGTAGGTGCAGGTAGTTAATTTGGAAGATGATTCCGGGAGGCAGGAGCAAGAGAGCAGGGAGAGTGATACAATGAAGGAGCAAACCTAATTATAGGATGCATGCTGAAGGTCTCTGCTGTAGATAGCAGGGGCCTCTGAGAAGCACACAGAGAACTTTCTAGAGTCATCCACCCGGGGGATGAAAGGCTGCATTATTTACCTGCCAGCCTTCATGCCCATGGGTTAAGGGTTGCTTTTGGGCTGCCCTCATACACAGGCTGAGTGGGCCCCCTCGGTATTGGAAAGGCTTTGTCTCGGAAAGACAACCTAAGAGCATCTGAGGCAGGTGCTGCCTGTGCGAGGTGAGTCCCAGCCCCTGTGGCACTTCCCACCACAGCTGGGGCTAAAGTGAGGGGCAAGCAGAGAGGATGTGATGTGGGACACCAGAGACAAAGTGACAGTCATTCTTTTAACAAGTCCTGAAGTCTGCTTCCAGTGACTGGCCCCATGCTAAGATTCTGCAAGTGAGCTTAAAAAGACAAAGTGCTTCCACATCCTCAGATTCTATACATTTCCAGGCAGAGGCCACATCTCTCTAGAACATTTAGAGCATCCTTTAGCTACAGCCACAAACCAAATAAACAGGTTTGGTGTTGAGCATCACTTTCCCTTTTCAAAGCGTTTTAAATGCTCATTTTCAAAGCAACAATAGCAGCAGCGCTAGTAATAATAATTGCAAAAATAACAATACCAGCACGGGTAGCTCTCTCTCTATGTACCGTGCTCTGTTCTAAGTGCTTTATGTATATGGGCTCTTTTAATCCTCACAATAACTCAATGACATAAGTACTATTATTATCAGCCTGATTTCCCAGCTGAGGAAACTAAGGCACACAGAAGTACAGTACTGAGATTTGCCTGGGCTGAAACAGCTGGCGAGATGCAGGGAATGGACTGAAACCCACGAGATCAGAGTCTAGATTCTGTGTTCACCACAATCTACCTCTCCAAGCCTAAAAGAAAACCTGGGCATCTTCCCACCGCCCAATTCCAATCATCTGCATCCTTTTCATGTCTATTTCCAGCTCACAATCAAGTGCAATGAGGTATCACAAGAGCCTCAGTCAATGCCCACTGCAGGCAGACTTGGTTTGCTATTATTCCCAAACTGAAAGAAAATACAGAGCTCAGCCAATGAGATTCCTACCCTGACTCTCATCCCTTGGCTGCACTTATAGCAGCTCTGAGATAGCAAAACTTCTGCTATTTTGGATAGTGACATGTCATAGGTGGGTAGTCAATGTTCAGTCAAGGGTCTAGGATCCCAGGATCTGGTCTCAGACTTACTGGGTTCAAATCGTGACTCACGTTAAATTCTCCAAGCATTAGTTTCCTTCTTTGTAACATGGGCATCATTACAGTGCCTAAAGGGTTAGATAACATTTGTCAATTCCATGGTGCAGTGTCTAAAACACGCATGGTGCTGGCTGTTATCATTCTTTTCCCCCACTGCCACACGCCCGCGTGGGAGGAACTCAGACTCTTAACTTAGAGGTTCATGGCTCCATCTAAGAATTCACAATGCTGTGAGTAGGCTTCTCTCACAAATGCCCACGTGCACACACTTTTATACATAGTCTCAGAGACATCACAACCCACTCAGCATCCCTGTGGGCTCCATGAAGATATCTCTAGGCAGACCCTATGGAGTTTTCTGACAGCCCCCGTGTTAGCCAGTCCACAGGAAATCGTACCCAAGGAAGTTTTTCAGATAGTATTGAGTGACCAGAGGCTGCAACAACTGCTAAGAACAGTGAGAACACAAAGACAGAAAAAAGAAGAAGCTTCTCTCATTTTTTTTGCCCTTGCTAATTATAAAACCCCTGTTATCATTGAGTGGCAAGGCTCACAGCCAACACAATTAAAATTCTAATTAATTAAGCTGAAGGCAGCATTAATTTATTTCAAAAATAAAAAAATAACCAACCCCCAAACCCTTTATACATGAAGATTCACATATATCAGCAAGTCAGCAAATATTTCAAGGATTTTAACATTAAAAGGACTCCAGACCCTCATACTAAACACAGTCCAATGGTCTGACTGAAGGAATTTTGATAAAACCCAAGATTGCTCAAGGAGCATGATAGCTAAAGTTTCTAGTGCATCACTAGAAAATACTTTTTGGAAAAAAAATATTGTTCTTTATCGGAATATAAAAGCAATGTAGATATCCTCATATAGTAGCTGATTAAGAAAGTAAAGGTATCCCATAGCAGCAGGACAAATAATCACTCCTTATTATTAAATCTATAGCCACATTTCAGGTGTACAACCACATGGATTTAGAAATACTTCCAGTGGACATAATATTGGTTATTAAAGGCAACTTTAGACCAAGCCACTGTGTTAATTGGGAAGAGATAAAATCATGCTAAATGAAATATTAATAGATTCCACCATTTAATGGAAACTATTCAGTGCAGACTGTCATTTCCAAGAAGTGCAGAAATCTTACGAGACTGGAGATCACTGCAAACATGTCTATCCACCACGTCATCTTGGGCGCTACAATAGGGAAGTTCTATATTGTCTCAGGCAGGAACCCCCTAGGCCTGGGCAAAGTTGTGCAAGAGGGAATGACTGTTTTCCATTCTCCCCATGTTCCTCGTCAGTGTCCATCCATCTCTTCCTAATAGACAGCACCCCCTCCCCGGGAACTCTGGGAGATATGTAAACTAAGTGGAGCCTTTGGAAAGCCCGTAAATGGTCTCTGAAAAGCAGCCCACTCTCTCTCTCTGTTTTGCGTTGACTGTGCTCCCTGATGAGTACTCCTCCCTCCTCCACTCTTCTGCACTAAAATGCATCTTGGCATCTAAGGAGATGAACTTGAGAAGGAGCTTGATGGAGGGTTGTCAAGGGGGAGACATAACACATTTTCCTAAGGCAAGAGGAAAGTTTTGTGCAAAAATTGTGTGGAGTAGGGAGAGAAAAAAGGAAAAATGGAAGGAAGAAAGGAAGGAAGGAAGAGAGAGAGAGAGGGAGGAAGGAAGGGAGGAAAGAATCTACCTACAGAAATATTTTTGAAAGATAAAGTTCTAAATCTTGTTATTTTCTTTACTGCTATTTACAGTGGGTTAGCCCCCTCTCCCCAAGCAGTCATGAAAATTTGGAGTGTGTGTGTATGTGTGTTTATATATGTAAAATATATAAAGTATATATGTATATATATAATATTTTATATATGCACATATGAAAATATAAAAATTTGGTGTATATACATACATACATATATAGATGTGAATGACATGAAGCAGGTTATAATGAGTAACAGCAATTCAAATCTTAATATAAAAATAAAAAATTTCTTATAGATTTTAAGTTCTGTTTATGGAACTATAAGCAATTTGCTTTTTTCCAGGCTTTGCCTTTTATGAAAAACACTTAAGATATGTCAATGGCAAGCTATCTTGACATTGGATTTCATTAGAACATGGTCCTAAATTCACATTTAACTATTTTTCTCTTCCCATACAGGAATAACTGTTCCTGCTATATGGATTGTTTAAGTTGTGCATTATATTTAGCTTCATATAATCTTTTTATTCTATTATCTTCATCTCATTTAGGATTCTTTTCCAATTTTTACTTCTTCTTGAACATATGTGATTATTCCATTTTTTACAACGTTACACAGAAGACAGAACCCCCTCTGGCCAAGTATGTTTATAAACATTATGATATCTATACATTACAGGGATCACTCCTCCTAACGTGGATGTCATTGCCAATGGGGATGAGAAAGAGAGGCTGCATACTGGAATGGGAAGTCTTCAAATCATTAGGAGAGTTAGATTACACACAAAGCCTCAGAACTAAATAACAAAAGAACATTTATATCAGAGACCGAGGCAGTGTAAGAGTATCATGGAAATTTCACTCTTGAGTTGGATGGAATGAGGTTAGAATCCCAGATCCATGACTTCCTAACAGAGCTCCAATTCCTTCTCTGCAAAATAGAGATCAAAAGAGTACCTACCACATGAGATAGTTGTGAATATAAAAGAACAATATACCTAAGGGCTTGCAGAGTGCTTGGTTTATAGAGTATATCGAGTGCTCCATGAACATCGGTTGGTCTTATTAATACATACAAAGGGCCTCAATATAGTTAAAAACATCCTGCAATTAATCCTCCCTTCATGATCCCAGGATGACTCCCTACAACGTGACAGGGCTGATTTCTAAGAATCATACTTAAACTTCCGAAGGGAAGGACACTCCCTTTTGAATTCATTGTCAATTGTTGTTAGACATTGCAATGTATGCTCTATTTTGATTGATCTAAATGACAAAGATAGGATACTGAACAAAATGGTAAATTCTGTGCATGTATGTCAGTGTTTTTAAATTCAACAATGAACACTACCTCATTTTAGAGGAATTACAAAACCCATGATTATCGAATTAGGGACATCACGGAGAACTTAGCATCCCAGCTGGTTCATTTGCACTCCAAACACATATTGTTCTTATTCGACTACAGCCCGTACATTCAGTTCAAGAGTGTTCTTCAAAAACCTTGTCAGTGAACTTCAGATTTCTTGGAACACCAAAAATAAGCTTGCATATGTGAAATATCCACTGACACAGAATAATGAGTTCTGCCAGGGCTTTCAAAAACATGGGGAAATAGTCTTATTATTTTTTCTAGCATTTAATAATTATTGAGCCAGAAGGATTTGAGTTCACTCTTCGGTGGTCTCAGCTTTGATGGGGGATCATATACATAGCATGTGCACACACACTAACACACACACACAGACACACATTCATGAACAACATTTCAAAAGTCTAAATTAAAATGTGTCCTATGAATAATTAGAATGGAATGTATTACAGAAACATTTTTCAGCCTGCATTGAAACATTATTAGCAAAGGGAACTAAAATATACTTTTCCCTTATTAATGCTTGGAAAAATTTGTATCCTGGCTTTTTATCCCAAAACTGAAGATTCAGTGGTGGACGTTAGCTGAGACAAAATAAAAAGCTACTGTAAGAAGGAAGAGACTACTGACTCATGCAGGATTTGAATTTGCAATTTAGCCCTCAATCCAAGTTGTGCATAAAGTTCTTAAAAGCTCGTTAATTAACCTTTCAGGTGTGTGACTATAAAAACTGGAACCAGACCATCACATTTCTAAAGGGGATAGGTATCTGGGAAAAATGGGTTAATGCTTTTACTACTTCAGGTAGTCCTCATTATTTTCTTAGGAGAACAAAGTCTCCTGAGAAGATCCCTTACCATGGGTTTGGAATAATGATTCCCAAAGACTCAAGAAAAAAACAACCTTCTTCCATGAATTTTCATAAAAGAGTGGATACACAATAAATATGTGTTGCCTAGAAACATGAAGACGGGCATTGGTGTCTCTTCAAATGGCCCTTTTTCCCCAAGGTTATGAACCTCACCTTAGGCAAGATGAGGCCATATCATCTCTGTAACCCTCACTAGGGTAAACAAATATAGACATAAATGTGGAGGCTTGCTATGAAAACTGAATGGCACGATCTTGCAGGTAAGCAGGGCCACTTGAGCATTCTCTACCATTCCCCCACCCCACCTTACCCCACCCCAAGTGTTAAGGATATCATAGTTCTCTTTTTTTTTTCCTTCTTCTTCTTTTTATTTCAGCATATTATGGAGGTGAAAATGTTTAGGTTACATATATTGCCTTTGCCCTGCCCGAGTCAGAGCTTCAAGCATATCCATCTCCCAGACGGTGCACACCACCCTCATTAGGTGTGAACATACCCATCCCCTCCTCCCCCCTCCCACCTGCCCAATACCCGATGAATGTTATTACTATATTTGTATATAAGTGTTGATCAATTAATACCAATTTGATGATAAGTACGTTGATGGTGTTCTTTTAAAGGAAGAAGGGATTGAAAATTCCTAGCAGACATTTGCATATGGACGTTCCTTTTTTCCCTTATTTTAACAGAGGTCAATAGCTCTCAAACTTTAGAATAATCAAAATTTACTTCATAGAGTTACAAGTCAGTAGGCATACAGAACTGTACGGATGACCTCCAATAGCCAAAGCAATCTTGAAAAATAAGAACAGAGTTGGAGATTTCACACTTCCTCTTTTTAAACTTATTACAAAGCTACAGTAATAAAAACACTGTGGTACTGGCATGAAGACAGACATATAAACCAATAGAATAAACAGAGAGACCAGGAATAAACCTGCACATATTGGACATATGGTTTTTGACAAGGGTACCAAGATCATTCAATGTGAAAAGGATGATCTTTTTGACAAATGGTGTTGAGAAAACTGGATATTCATAAGAAGGAGGATGGGCCCTTACCTTTATACCATATACAAAAAATTAATTCAAAATGGATTAAAGACCTAAACTTAACAGCTTAGAAAAAAACATAAAAGAAAAGCTTCTGACATTGGATTTAGCAATGAGTTCTTCAATATGACACTCAAAGTACAAGCAACAAAAGTAAAAATCAATAAACTGGACTACATCAAAATTAAAAACCTCTGTGCACCAAAGGACACAATCAACAGATTGAAAAGGAAACCTATGGAATGGGAGAAAATATTGTAAATCATATATCTGATAAGGGCTTAACAACCAGAATATATAAAGAACTACCACACAATAACAATAACAAAACCAAACAACTTGATTTTAAAAATGGGCAAAGACTTGAATAGACATTTCCCTAGAGAAGATACACAAATGGTCAATGAGTAAATGAAAAGATTCTCAACATCACTGATCATTAAGGAAATGAAAATCAAAGTCACAATGAGACTTTATGTCCATTAGGATGGCTATCAAAAAAACAAAAACAAAACAGAAAATAACAAGTGTTGGTGAAGATATGGAGCAATTGGAACCCTTTTACACTGTTGGTGGGAGTATAAAATGATGTAGCCTCTATGGAAAACAGTATGATGATTTCCCAAAAAATTAAAAATAGAATTACTGTATGATCCAGCAATCCTACTTCTGGGTATATACTCAAAAGAATTAAAGTGGGGTCTCAAAGAGATATTTGTACACTCATATTCATAGCAGCATTAATCACAATAGTGAAAAGGTAGAAGCAACCCGAGTGTTCATTTATGGGTGAATGGATAAATAAAATGCAGTATATACATACAATGGAATATTATTCAGCCTTAAAAGGGAAGGAAATCCTGTCATATGTGACAACTAGGATGAACCTTGAGGACATTATACTAAGTGAAATAAGCCAGTCACAAAAACACAAATACTGTGTAATTCTAGCTACATATAAGGTGCCTAGAGCAGTCAAATTCATTGAGACAGAAAGTAGAATGGTGGTTGACAGGGTCTGGGGCTGAAGGAGAAACGAAGAGTTGTTGAACGGCACAGGGTTTCAGTTTTGCAAGATGAAAACCTTCTGGAGGTTGGTTGTGCAACAGTGTGAATATACTTAACATTACTGAACCACACATTAAAGATGGGTAAGATAGTAAATTTAATGTTATGTGTATTTTACTACAATTTTTTAAAAAATTGTATGGGCCACTTGAATAAAAAAACCAAAGGTAATTTTGACTATATGAAAACTTTCATTATGAAGTCATAAAAACCTTTAAAACCTAACCCTTATACTAAACTGTGATTCCACTATATTTCATGGCTATTTGTTATCAAGTTTCCTATTTACATAACAATACAAGGAACCATAAATATCAACTAACCTAGATTTTTCTAGTTACTAAAGAAGAAACTGAGAAACATTCACTTGAGGAAATGGCTCAGTGTCCAAAGTTATACAGACAGTTAATGAGATTACAAACCTAGAAACCAGTTCACTGTGCTTTCTGCTGCCTGTCTATGAAAAGATAGTGTACTTCATCTCTGAATGCGGATAACCTATCATTAAATCCAACTGGGGATTATAGCAAATCATACCCACCACTTTAATACACCGCATTCCATCCTTATTAACTTGGCTTCCCATTTAACTCGTAATCTGATACACTATTGCCACTCCTCTGAGAATGAAAGGGAGCTCGAAAATAATCTCACACTATGTAATTAATGTGCTCCTAAGAAGTTATGCATAAATTGATTCATATACTCCCATATCTTGTTGTACTTTAGCATAACCGAAACCCCAGATTGGCTCCAAGGGAAAAAGAAGGGCACTTAATAATGCAATGAGGGGAGTAAGTTTCCAAGGAGAGACCACAGTGTAATAAAACAATTAATTAAGGGTAACGTGTAAGAAGAAACTTATCTGAGCAAAAGAGAGTTGCTTAGAGACACTAATCAATGATTATTTCATTCATTCAACAATTGTAGAGAACCCACCCTATGCTAGCCATTCTTCTAGATCAGGGATCAGCACACGGTTTCTGTAAAGGGGAAGGTGATAAATATTTCAGACTTTTCAGGCCAGATGGTCTCTGTCACCAACTACTCAACTCTGCCACTGTAGCATGAAAGCGGCGACAGACAGTGTGTGAATCAATGGGCAATGCCGTGCCCCGATACAACTTTATTTATTAATGTAAAACCAGTCAGTGAGCTGGAGTTGGCCCGCAGGCCACAGCTGTCAACCTCTGTTCTGCATGCTGGAAGGGAATGGTGGTCCAGGCCCAGAGGTCCTTGTTTACATGAAGTCTGTATTCCAGCAGAAAGGAGAAGGGGAAGCAGACAAAGATAAATAAATAAAACAATGCCATGTGATTTGACACGAAGGTACCTCCTTCTATAGAGAGACTATTCCAACATCTTCCAAACCAATGGCTTTCAAATCTGGCAGGTGTTTAGAAGGATTTGTCAAAAATTCTGTTTACAGGGCTGCATTTGGGAAAAATTTTGATTATGTGGGTCTAGGGTGAAGCTTGAAAGGCATTACTTTTTAAAAAGTTCTCCAGGTGAGACCTCTGGTTCTGTTCAAACAACCTTTGTTCCTGTAAGTATGACAGAGAATAATCAGATTGTTACTGTTAATTTCGTTGACAGAAAAACAGAGAAATAGCAAAGTTGAATCGATGATCTGCTAATGAATTAGCTTCCTCAACATACAAAGGCCAACACATGTGCATTGTAAGTAGCATCGCTGATTGAGATACTTATACTTCACTTATATAAGAAAGCAAAATAAATTTGCATTATGTGTATAATATAAATTCCATGTTAGGCATTAAGGATTTCTCAGATTGACATATTTTTATTAGAGGGTCGTCTAATAAATGTCATTACCAGAGTGTGGTTCATCCCCAAATTTTGTTTTTACCAGGAATGTTTTATGATGACAATATGACATGTGTCACATAAGGATTACAAGCAATTCCAAGTCATCCCTAGATGCATTGAGCAGGCTTTGAATTAGATAAACAATCTTCTTGTCACAAGAAATGGGCTAGAGTAGCAGAACCTGGGAATAAACTGATAAGGTGTAGGTACCTCCTGATTAGCATCTTGCTGTGCTTTCTGTGACAAGTGTGTAAAACTCAGAGACAGGGACACGTCTTCAGCATGACTTAAATTGCTGAGGGAGCAGGCAGCAAAGCAGTCTAAGGGGTGCCTTAGATAATGTGGGTTGCTACTCAAAGCGCATCAAAACCTCAGCCTGGTCCATCAGATGTCATTTCTCACTAGTTTCAGGGCTCATTATATAGGCTATGCATTGAAACTACCATACTTATATTCTACTTTAACATATATCCCAAAATGCCGAAGAAGGACTTACAGCTATCTGGTCAACCAATTTTTTTTTTTTTGCTTCACAGATAAAACAGAGATGGTAACAGCAGGGAAACAGTAAAAGGCTGATTGGATTTTTAGCAACACAGTCACAACTTGCCACTCCTGAGCTCTCATGGTATCTCTCTGTCTCTTTAAGATTTGCATTATGGAATATTACATGCTAATAGTAAGTGTATAAAATATAACTGTACTAATTAATAAATTACCATATAGCAAGCCTTTATGTAACTATCACTCAGGTCAAGAAATAAAACTTTACCGGTGTTCCAGAAGGCTCCTGTCTGCCTCTTCCCAGTTATAACCACCCTTTTCCCTGCTAAATGTAACCACTGTTCTGACCTTTATAGTTATCCCTTCCTTGCTTTTCTTCATACTTTTATTCTCCTATGAACTATAAACAACAATTTAGTTTTGCCTCTTTTTGAACATTATATAATTGAAATAATATAGTATGCATTTCTTATATCTAACTTCTTTTGCCCGATATTCACCATGTGAAAGTCACCATGTTGCTGCTTTTTTTTTTTTTTTTGAGACAGAGTCTCACTCTTTTGCCCGGGCTAGAGTGAGTGCTGTGGCGTCAGCCTGGCTCACAGCAACCTCAAATTTCTGGGCTCAAGCAATCCTTCTGCCTCAGCCTCCTGAGTAGCTGGGACTACAGGCATGCGCCACCATACTCGCCTAGTTTTTTTTTTTTTCTATATATTTTTAGTTGTCTGATTAATTTCTTTCTATTTTTAGTAGAGACGGGGGTCTCGCTCTTGCTCAGGCTGGTTTCGAACTCCTGAGCTCAAACAATCCGCCCGCCTTGGCCTCCCAGAGAGCTAGGATTACAGGC